>OY757550.1:14922356-14924856 GCA_963584105.1 Alviniconcha strummeri | reverse complement strand
TCCTCTCCTCGTCATCCTCTCCTCTTCATCCTCTCCTCTGCATCCTCTCCTCTGCAACCTCTCCTCTGCATCATCTCCTCTGCAACCTGTCCTCTGCATCCTCTCCTCTGCAACCTGTCCTCTGCATCCTCTCCTCTGCTTCCTCTCCTCTGCTTCCTCTCCTCTCCTCTGCATCCTCTCCTCTGCAACCTGTCCTCTGCATCCTCTCCTCTGCTTCCTCTCCTCTGCTTCCTCTCCTCTCCTCTGCATCCTCTCCTCTGCTTCCTCTCCTCTGCTTCCTCTCCTCTCCTCTGCATCCTCTCCTCTGCAACCTGTCCTCTGCATCCTCTCCTCTGCAACCTCTCCTCTGCATCCTCTCCTCTCCTCTGCATCCTCTCCTCTGCATCCTCTCCTCTGCATCCTCTCCTCTCCTCTGCATCCTCTCCTCTGCATCCTCTCCTCTGCATCCTCTCCTCTGCAACCTCTCCTCTGCATCCTCTCCTCTCCTCTGCAACCTCTCCTCTGCATCATCTCCTCTGCATCCTCTCCTCTGCATCCTCTCCTCTGCATCCTCTCCTCTGCATCCTCTCCTCTGCAACTTCTCCTCTGCATCCTCTCCTCTCCTCTGCAACCTCTCCTCTGCATCATCTCCTCTGCATCCTCTCCTCTGCATCCTCTCCTCTGCAACCTCTCCTCTGCATCCTCTCCTCTGCAACCTCTCCTCTGCATCCTCTCCTCTGCAACCTCTCCTCTGCATCCTCTCCTCTCCTCTGCATCCTCTCCTCTGCATCCTCTCCTCTGCATCCTCTCCTCTGCAACCTCTCCTCTGCATCCTCTCCTCTCCTCTGCATCCTCTCCTCTGCATCCTCTCCTCTGCAACCTCTCCTCTGCATCCTCTCCTCTCCTCTGCATCCTCTCCTCTGCATCCTCTCCTCTGCATCCTCTCCTCTCCTCTTCATCCTCTCCTCTGCATCCTCTCCTCTGCAACCTCTCCTCTGCATCCTCTCCTCTGCATCCTCTCCTCTGCAACCTGTCCTCTGCATCCTCTCCTCTCCTCTGCATCCTCTCCTCTGCTTCCTCTCCTCTGCAACCTGTCCTCTGCATCCTCTCCTCTCCTCTGCATCCTCTCCTCTGCTTCCTCTCCTCTCCTCTTCATCCTCTCCTCTGCAACCTCTCCTCTGCATCCTCTCCTCTGCATCCTCTCCTCTGCATCCTCTCCTCTGCAACCTCTCCTCTGCATCCTCTCCTCTCCTCTTCATCCTCTCCTCTGCAACCTCTCCTCTGCATCCTCTCCTCTCCTCTGCATCCTCTCCTCTGCTTCCTCTCCTCTCCTCTTCATCCTCTCCTCTGCAACCTCTCCTCTGCATCCTCTCCTCTGCATCCTCGCCTCTGCATCCTCTCCTCTGCATCCTCTCCTCTGCTTCCTCTCCTCTCCTCTTCAACCTCTCCTCTGCATCCTCTCCTCTGCTTCCTCTCCTCTCCTCTTCAACCTCTCCTCTGCATCCTCTCCTCTCCTCTGCAACCTCTCCTCTGCTCTGCATCCTCTCCTCTCCTCTGCAACCTCTCCTCTGCATCCTCTCCTCTGCATCCTCTCCTCTGCATCCTCTCTTCTGCATGTTGCAGCAGCAATTTCAGTTGGTACCAGTGCTGTTAAGTACACTGCCAAAGTGGATATTCAAAAACATGTGATGAAGGTACAGCTGGAACAACAGCACTGCCGAGGTCATGGCCCCTGTCAGTGAAAAGTTGCCGGCAGGCCAGGGGATGGTGGTGTCAGTGCGGCTCCCATTGACCCTTCTTATGAATATTTATGAAGGAGGTAAAGTTGAAACTGTGGCCTGGCACTGGGTTAACCTGGGGTCATTGTTAATGAGCAAGGTGATAGTGGGTCATGGGATTGAAAAACGAAGTTGGAATGTGCAAAAATGGTGGTGCAGCCTCCGTTTCGACCCGGTGTGCCATGATCTGTCTCATTTATAAGGCATGGTCCATTCGCAGCAAGCACATGGCTATCTGCGTGGAATTAGACTGCACAACAGGAGTCATCCTGGCACTGTGCACATGCAAGGTTTTGTGCGGATGTTTCTATGCACCATATATACAACTTTATTCATCTGTTCAAACCTTGACATTGATGTTGAGGAGAGAACTTGAAAGTCATCCTGGCACTGTGCACATGCAAGGTTTTGTGCGGATGTTTTTATGCACCATATATACAACTTTATTCATCCGTTCAAACCGTGACATTGATGTTGAGGAGAGAACTTGAATACTGAAACCAAAGAACTCGTGTCCTTCTTCCAGATGATGTTTCCGCTTTGTGCTGCCTGGCAAGCGCTGTGCACGCAGAGGCGGTGATCCGCTGCATCACCAAGGGCAATGCCTCTCTGCTGTCCCAGGAGCTGCGTCTCCTTGACTTTGCTCTGACCTTTCCCAAGGTCACGGTGGCCCAAAGAGGCTGGTGCCTGAAGCAGAAAGCTGTGGTGCAGATTATGATGGAGGACGCATCAGGAGCTGCTCA
>OY757550.1:14905222-14922156 GCA_963584105.1 Alviniconcha strummeri | reverse complement strand
TCTGTAAACTGGCCACAGTTCAGTTCAGTTCAAGATGGGTTACTTTTCTGTCGAGACTGGCTACTGTTCAGTTCAAGATGGGTTACTTTTCTGTCGAGACTGGCTACTGTTCAGTTCAAGATGGGTTACTTTTCTGTCGAGACTGGCTACTGTTCAGTTCAAGATGGGTTACTTTTCTGTCGAGACTGGCTACTGTTCAGTTCAAGATGGGTTACTTTTCTGTCGAGACTGGCCGCAGTTCAGTTTAGTTCAAGATGGGTTACTTTTCTGTCTAGACTGGCCAAAGTTCAGTTCAGTTCAAGATGGGTTACTTTTCTGTCTAGACTGGCTACTGTTCAGTTCAAGATGGGTTACTTTTCTGTCGAGACTGGGCTACTGTTCAGTTCAAGATGGGTTACTTTTCTGTCGAGACTGGCTACTGTTCAGTTCAAGATGGGTTACTTTTCTGTCGAGACTGGCTACTTTTCAGTTCAAGATGGGTTACTTTTCTGTCGAGACTGGCTACTGTTCAGTTCAAGATGGGTTACTTTTCTATGGAGACTGGCCGCAGTTCAGTTCAAGACTGGTTACTTTGCTCTGTAAACTGGCCACTGTTCAGTTTAGTTCAAGATGGGTTACTTTTCTCTATGTAGACCTGCCACTGTTCAGTTCAGTTCAAGATGGGTTACTTTTCAGTGTAGACCTGCCACAGTTCAGTTTATTTCAGGATGGGTTACTTTTCAGTGTAGACTGGCCACAGTTCAGTTTTTTTCAAGATGGGTCACATTTCTTTATAGACTGTCCACAGTTCAGTTCAAGATGGGTTACCTTTCTGTATATCCTGGACAGAACTCAGTTGTGTTCAGATAGGTTACTTTTTTGTCTTGAGTCGGTTCAGTTCTGCTCAGTTAAAGATGGTGGCTGTGCACTGGGGAAAGCCCTTCTCTCAGAAGTTTCCCAAGCATTGCCTTTAAAACAGTACAATGAGTGGTGATAGGGTAGCATTTGGAAGGCTTACAGCAGGCCTTTTTTTGTACTTGACATTGACAGAGTCTTCAGTAATAATAATGTACATTTATCATGCGCTCAACAGTGCCCTGAGCGCTCACATGATACATATTAACCTAAATATGATATTATGTACACATGTAGAGCATAGTCCTACCAAAACAATTTACATAAAGTATTATACAAAACAAAAACAAAAAAATGCACTGCAAAAACACACACACACACACACACACACACACACACACACACAACAGTGACATATTCTTCAAAAATGATGAAGGCAGTCACTTAGTGGCTGAAACAAATTCTTACGAATGACTGCTAGCATTCTTAAACAAGATCCATACCTATTCAAGGTTAAAAAGAATGCTATTTATTTTGACAAAACACAACGTGCAAATGTTTGGTGTTATCCTCTCTTTCAGGCTGCTTAATGGGAGAAGCAGAACTGTGCTGAATAGTTGATTTGTGTGGCTGACAGGAAAACTCCTGGAACAGGGGCATTGCATTGGAAGGAAGAGTGCAGGAACAGAATAAGCATCTTTTGTGTTGTGTGACCATCACTGCTTACCACTGACATACACATTTTCATGATCTGTGTCTGTGTGATCAGCCAGGTGGCGGTGGTGATTCTGGCAGCAGTGATGGCAGCGGAGCTATGTCAGAACTGGAGGAAGCATCTCAGGCAGTGGAGCAGCTGTCGGACCAACACTACACTGTGCTTCAAGTCTTGCAGGCCCTCGTCCATATGGAGGGAAATCCAAGGTACACACACTTGGCATGGGGATAATTAGACACATGTGGAGTTCTATGTTGACTGACTGACTGACTGGCTTACTGAATGACTCCGGGACTGATTGACCAACTTGCTAGGTCACTGACTGATAACATGTGGGGTTCTGTGTTGACTGACTGACTGACTGACTGGCTTACTGAATGACTCCGGGGACTGATTGACCAACTTGCTAGGTCACTGACTGATCACATGTGGAGTTCTATGTTGACTGACTGACTGGCTTACTGAATGACAGTGGCTGATTGACCAACTTGCAAGGTCACTGACTGATCACATGTGGAGTTCTATGTTGACTGGCTTACTGAATGGCTCAGTGACTGATTGACCAACTTGCTAGGTCACTGACTGATCAACTCTGGTTGAATTACTAATTATGCAGGGTTCCTGTGGTCTTTGAAAGTTTGGGGAAAATGACCTGCCATTTTCAGGGTCTTGAAAGGCTGTGAAAAATGAATATGTAATTCAGCTGAGGTCTTTGAGAGTTTGTTGCTTTTCAGTGCTTGCATGCTTATTATACTGCACACTTCAGCAGAGGTCTTTGAGTGTTTGTCGTTTTTCAATGCTTGCATGCTTATTTAGACCACATTCAGTCATACAGACGCTTCTGCCAGGCCATGATGGCATGAGTCAGTTCTTTCAGATCTTCCTTGAAAACCTTTCTCTTTTTAAAAGCCTTTTCTTCAGTCCCATGCCCTGATATATACAACTCTGTGTGTGTGTGTGTGTGTGTGGGGGGGGGGGGGGGGGGGGGGGGCATGCATACGTTCATACTGTGTGCATTGAATTTTGAAAATATGTGCATTTAAAGAATGTGTAAGCGCTTTGGGCCTGTGCGGGTTATGCACTGTAAGTATCCATTATTATTATTACGAGTACACGCAGCCCACTCAGACTTTAGCCGGACTTTTCAGGAAGGCAAAGCACCACTTTGCCAATGCGTTGGAGACAGGCCACGTGACCTCCAGCCTGGGAGTGGAGGTGTCGCTTGCTCGACGGGGCATTATCTTTCTGCTGCGCAGCTCCGGCAAAGATCAGGAGCTAGTGCAGGTGGGTCAGACAGACCAACTGACGAGTAGACACACTTAATGTTGTCATAGGATAATAATGCGATAAAGATGATTGCAGGATGTGTGATATATTTGTATGTATTTATTTACCATTGTTTTGTATGTGGGTATTTGCATGGTCCATGTTTTTCTCGAATTCACTTGTAAAGTGCTTTGAGTCTCTGAAAGCGCTCCACAAATTCCTTAGTATTAGTATTATTATTTTAATCAGACAATAGAAAGCCTGTGATTTTTTTTCAGTAAAATCACTTTCTCTAGCAACAAACAGGTGATACACTGACAAATGATGATAGGAACAAAATTTGATCTACTTAGCTTTCAAAAATCTGAAACAACAGTGACTGCTAGCATTCTAAAACAAGACCTAAACACAAAAGGTTCACAAAAATGCTATTTATTAGGACAAAACACAACATGTGAATCTTCAGGGTAATCCCCTTTATCAAGCTACAAAACGACATTTAAACAACAGTTAAATGGTGAAAAGCAATGAAAAATGAGATGGAGAGCTAAGCCACTTATCTGTTTTGGGTTGAGCCACGTTGTTTTCATGTCCCCAGATATTCGCATGTTGTGTCTTGTCCTGATAAATAGCGTTCTTTTGAACCCTTTGTGTGTTTGGATCTACCTAGCTTGCAGTCAGGGGAGAAGTCTTGGAGCAGAATGTTCTTTTGGTTGAAAAATAAATAAAAATGCATTGTCATGTTCATGGGAGCTGTCTCTCATCACTGGCACAATCAACATCAGTCCCTGTTATACCGTCCATCCTCAACCACCATAATTTTGACAAATAACAAAACAAGGATTCTTTTCTTTTTACATTTATGGACAAAATATCAACTCGACTGCACATGCTTTTAAATGTGTTAATTCTCTGATTGTTGTGTCATACTTTCAGAAATTGCTGGCAGAGGCTGAGTGTGATGGGGATGCAGCCACTGTGGACTTTTACCACAAGCTCCATCGGCCTTGAGATGATTAGTGTGTCCACTTTAGTCACATGTCCACTTCAGTCAGTGACTGCTGACTACAGCCCTGGCTTACACCTCTGCTGCAGTTTGGTGTATCATAGCCTCCTAGAACTGGCTGACTTCTGTCAAGTTTTGCCTTTGGTGCATGAAAGGATGGTGGACTAGAAGTCACTGCTTGAAGCTGGAACTGGCTATGATAAATAATAATAATAGTAATACATACATGTACATAATATCATGATGTCATCATCTGCGGAAGAGATGATGGCAGGGGAAGTCACTGGTAGTTGTTGTTTGGAGCTGAGATAGGCTGTGATGTAATCATCTGTGGAAGAGATGATAGAAGAAGAAGTCATTAGTAGTCGTTGTTTGGAGCTGAGATTGGTTATGATGTAATCAACTTTTGAAGAGATGATGGAAAGGGAAGTCACTCATAGTTGTTGTTAGGAGCTGAGACAGGCTATGGTGTAATCAGCTGTGGAAGAGATGATGGAAAGGGAAGTCACCAGCAGTTGTTGTTTGGAGCTAAATGTAATCAACTGTGGAAGAGATGATAGAAGGGGAAATTGGTACAGTAGTTATTGCTTGCAGCTGAGACAGGTGATGATGTCACCAAGTGTGGAAGAGATGATAGAAGAAGGGGAAATCGATAGTTGTTATTGTTAGGAGCTGAGACTGGTTATGATATAACCAACTGTGGCAGTGCAAAAGGAGGGTGATTCAGCAGGTTATCCTTGGGGCTGTGTATGATGTAACCAACCATATTAGAGGTGAAGAATGGTTTGGCAGGTAAGTCACTTTCGGGGGGTGGGTATGATGTAACTAACTGTAGCAGAGATGGAAGTCTGGTTGGTGAGTTGATTCTTGGGGCTGCATGTGATGTAACAAACTATGACAGAGATGTCATAAGTCACTTCTTGTAGCTGTGTATTTTGTTCTTGGGGCTTGTATCTTCTTATGGGCCACTTTGGTGTCACCAACTACAGCAGAGATGAAAGGATGGTGGATGAGTCAATTCTTTTAGCCGAGTATGATGGTTGATGGCCTCATCCCCTCCACCCTTTCCCTCACTGTTTCTCTCCCCTCCCCCACCCCCCCACCCCCCACCCCCCACCCCCTGTTTGCCACTTGCAACGAGTAGGTGGCTATCTGCATAGAGTTAGAAGAGGACATTGACATTGTTATGTCATCGGTTCACTGCCTGCTCATACAACAAGGTAGACGAAATTTGTATTCATCTTCTGAATACAGCTGTTGACAGTTGTTGTTTTCCTTTAAATTAAATCGTGATGTCTAATTATCATGTTCATGCTGGTGTGAAATGAGCAAAAGGGAAATAGGCAAAGTGTTTAGATTGTCTTTTTAATGGGTGCAGATTTAAATCAGTGTAGATGGTTATTCTTTGTTCTTTATGGACTTCTCTGTAGTGTGTGTGTGTGTGTGTGTGTGTGTGTGTGTGTGTGTGTGTGTGTGTGTGTGTGTGTGTGTGTGTGTGTGTGTGAATCAATCAGTCAGTGTTTCATTTTATGTCTGTTCACATCAAGGTGATATTAGACATATACACACACAAAAACAAAACAAACAAAAAACATCGCATCAAGGTGATATTTGATATTTAAAAAAGTATATATTATTATATTATACTAACTTACCCACAGGAGTATGAACAATCAATTTAACAATATAATTTGAATCATTAGTATTATACAAAATATCTCTTACATTGTTGCAAGCATTATATCATATCAATTTTTTCTGAAATAACTCTGTGGTAATAGGACATTCAAGTAGTGTGTGTGTGTGTGTGTGCTGGCATGAATGCGTATGTATGCGTGTGTGTGTGCACGTGCACACATGCGTTACTGCATGCTTGTGTGTTATGTGTGCATGTGTGAAAGCCATAATCTGGATTGCAGATATATTGATTTTTGCGAGATGATTTTCTTATGGGCTAATCATGTTTAAAACATTGAGCCAACGATACACACACGCACGCACGCACGCACGCACACACGCACGCACACGCACACACACACACATACGCACACAAAGTGGAAAGGTATATTGTAAGGGATGGATGCATGTTTTTCAATAAATGCTCCACAAAGATGTGCTTGGCAAACAAATCTAATTAATTTTTATTTTGCCAGTGACACGAAAACAGGGCGAAAGGTATATTATAATGGATGGATGCATGTTTCTGAATAAATGCCCCACAAAGATGTGCTTGCCAAAAGAAAAGAAAAAGTTTTTTTTTTTTTTTTTTTTTACATTAAGCCGACGAAACGAAAATTAAGCTTACAGAGCTGCTGTGTGCCATCGAGTGCAAAGTAGTGCAATGACCACAGGAGACGTCCAGCGGGTTTGTTAGGTACAGACAGGCCTCGCAGTAAATCTGGTATCTCTATAATCTCTTTCAAGTCTTGCAGGCGGGTTTATGGGATTGTTTGTTCCATTGAAGAGGTTTCGAGGGCGTATTCCGTAAATCTTAATCCCATAACGTTCTCCCGTTTGTCTGTTGGATGACATACACACTCGAATCGTACCCTCATCCGCAGACATAAGTTGCCTTTTTTTCTCTCTTTTTTTCCCCTTCTTTTTTTTGCTGGAGGGGTGTGGGAATGGGAGTGAGTTCCAAGTCGCGAACGCGAAAACAATTATTTACTCAAAACGTTTGGAGAGTAAAACCGGCTTTTCACACACTCGTAAACGCACGTGCGCACATGCCCCCCCCACCCCACCTCACCCCACCACCACCACCACCACCACCACCACACACACACACATACGCACGCACATACACAACAAACACACACACTTGCGCATGCACAAAATATACTCGTGGACAAGTATGCATACTCGTGCGCGTGTACTCTCTCTCTCTCTCTCTCTCTCTCTCTCTCTCTCTCTCTCTCTCTCTCTCTCTCTCTCTCTCTCTCTCTCTCTCTCTCTCTCTCTCTCTCTCTCTGTGTCAGAGAATGGCTCCTCCTGTCTTCACATCCACTTTCTTTTTTCCAATTTCAAAGATCCGCTTCACAAATTTCCATCTTAAAACGTCTTACGATAAGTAAACCCAGCTCTACCACAAGGACGAAGTTGCCAACCCATCCTCAAACAAGCGCATCTCGCACCCCATTAACGTCGGCTACAGAGGGAGGAGACGTTCCCGGGTTACCAGGCACCCGGGGTGTTTATCACGCCGTTTCTCTGCCCCAGTACTTCACCTGTTTCACGCTATCGTGGTTGGTCTTTTGTGAGGTTTCTCTACCCCCGTACTTCACCTGTTTCACGCTATCGTGGTTGGTCTTTTGTGAGGTTTCTCTACCCCACTACTCACCGATTTCACGCTCTCGTGGTTGGTCTTTTGTGAGGTTTCTCTACCCCACTACTTCACCGATTTCACGCTCTCGTGGTTGGTCTTTTGTGAGGTTTCTCTACCCCACTACTTCACCGATTTCACGCTCTCGTGGTTGGTCTTTTGTGAGGTTTCTCTACCCCACTACTTCACCGATTTCACGCTCTCGTGGTTGGTCTTTTGTGAGGTTTCTCTACACCACTACTTCACCGATTTCACGCTCTCGTGGTTGGTCTTTTGTGAGGTTTCTCTACCCCACTACTTCACCGATTTCACGCTCTCGTGGTTGGTCTTTTGTGAGGTTTCTCTACACCCAGTACTTCACTAGCCGTTTTACGCTCTCATAATTGGTCTTTTGTGAGGTTTCTCTACTCCACTGCTCCGCCTGTTCAACGCACTTATATAGCTGGTCTTTTGTTAGGTTTATCTGACCCAGTACTGTACCTATTCCACGCTCTTATATATATATTATTTTTTGGGGGGGTGGGGGGGGGGGGGGGGAGTTTTTGTTTTTCTACCCCAGTATTTCACCTGTTGCACGCTCTCAGTTGGTCTTTTGTGAGGTTTTTCTCTACCCCAGTACTTCACCCCGTTCCACTCTCTCATGGTTGGTCTTTTGTGAGGGTTTCTCTACCCCAGTACTTCACCTATTTCACGCTCCCATGGTTGGTCTTTAGTGACG
Source organism: Alviniconcha strummeri (assembly GCA_963584105.1). NCBI lineage: Eukaryota > Metazoa > Mollusca > Gastropoda > Provannidae > Alviniconcha > Alviniconcha strummeri. Next base: position 14,914,295 of record OY757550.1, on the reverse strand, counting down.
TTTCTCTATTCCACTACTCCATCCGTTCAACGCTCTTATATAGTTGGTCTTTTGTGAGGTTTCTCTACCCCAGTACTTCACCCGCTTATATCTGGTCTTTCCTGAGGTTTCTCTACCCCAGTACCCCACCTATTTCACGGTCTCATGGTTGGTCTTTAGTGAGGTTTAATTCTCTACCCCAGTACTTCACCTATTTCACGCTCCCATGGTTGGTCTTTAGTGAAATTTCTCTACCCCGGTACCTCACCTATTTCACGCTCTCACAGTTGGTCTTTTGTGAGGTTTCTCTACCCCAGTACTGTACATATTCCACGCTCTTATAGCGTTTTTTTTGTGTGTGTGTGTGTGTGTGTGTGTGTGTGTGTCTGTGTCTGTCTGTGTCTGTGTGGTTTTTTGGGGTTTTTTTTTTTGGGGGGGGGGGGGGGCGGGGGGGGTGGTTCTCTACCCCAATATTTCACCTGTTCCACGTTCTCATAATTGGTCTTTCGTGAGGTTTTTCTCTACCCCAGTACTTCACCCGTTCCACGCTCTTATATAGTTGGTATTTTCTGAGGTTTCTCTACCGCAGTACTTCACCCGTTCCACGCTCTTATATAGTTGGTCTTTTCTGAGGTTTCTTTATCCCAGTATTTCACCTGTTCCACGCTCTTATGGTTGGTCTTTCTTGAGGTTTCTCTACCTTAGTACTTTTTGTTGTTGAGTGTTGCTTTACGTCCAAAGAAACCGGAGGCTTTTCAGGGACGGGAGGCCAGAATGGCTACCTCGACTTTCACACGGCTTCTGAAGTCTGATTACCCTAGTACTTCACCTGTTCAACAATCTTATAGCTGGTCTTTTGTCAGATTGTTGAACCTATACGTAGTATCGCCGCTTTGGGCTACAGTCCCTTCGTCATGGGTCATTTTGGATCTATACTTTTCACTACGGGATAATCATATTTCGGTCTTTGCAAAGAGTATGGGTCAGATTTGACCCACGATGTAGGCCGATCACACAAGGGAGTTAACTAGCGCCCGAAAGACGTCACACAAACACAACAAAGATACGGTAACTCTCACCTGGCATGCGAGTAAATACAAGGTACATAAACTCCATCAGAAGTACATCCATGATGCAGGAACTGTGCAGTTCAAATTTGTTTTGGTTTTTTTTGTTGTAATATGTATAAATAAATAATAAAAAACAATAAGTAAAAAAACTGCGTGTGCACAATGATAAACGAAGAATATCTGAAATTTCACAATGAAAAACTAGATACTTTTTGAGACATGAAACATTGTGTAATTTCATGTTTTCTCTGGGTCCACTTCGACACACGACGTGCTGAGAAGGCAAATGGACGAAGTGGTCATCTTGCAACGACAGTGAGAGAGGGATGAAGGGACTGGATGAGGGGAGAGTGGGGTTGACAGGGTCCAGGGATGTTGTTTGATTTTTAAATACAAGATCGTGTGTGGGGGGGAGGGGGTACGTGTGTGTGTGTGTGTGCGCACGCGCGTGCGTGTGTGTGTGTGTGTGTAAAACAATGGCCGCCTATAGCCTACATGCATGTGCTGCAGGGTATAGGGGTCTGGGGATGGGACGGGAGAACGGTTCGGTGAATGTACCTCCATCTTCGATTCGTCATGGGAGAGGAGGCACACAATCAGACGGACTGATGGACTGGTAACACGCGCACACACACACACACACACACACACACACACACACACACACACACAAAGATACACGCACACACAGATACACTCGCACAGATACACACGCACACCCACGCGCACAGATGCACGCACGCACACGTGCACAGGTACACACAGATACACGCACGCACACACGCGCGCGCACAGATACAAAAACAGATACACGCACTCACACACGCGTGCACACACACATACACATGCACGCACACACGCGCACAGATACACACGCACACACAGACACACGCAGGCAGACCCACGCGCACAAATACACACATAAACACACTTGTGTGCATGTGTGTACCCGTGCATGCGTGAGTGCTGCTTGTGTATGCGCGCCTGTATGTGTGAAAGCCTTAAACTGAATTGCAGATTTCTTTATGCGGATTTTTTGGAGATGATTGGCTATTGAGTTGCTGTGTGCCATTGTGTGCAGGAGACGTCCAGCGGAAGGTTTGTTAGGTACAGACAGGCCTCGCAGTAAATCTGGTATCTCTATAATCTCTTTCAAGTCTTGCAGGCGGGTTTATGGGATTGTTTGTTCCATTGAAGAGGTTTCGAGGGCGTATTCCGTAAATCTTAATCCCATAACGTTCTCCCGTTTGTCTGTTGGATGACATACACACTCGAATCATAATCCTCAGACATCAGTTGCTTTTTTTTCACCTTTTTTCTTTCTCTGTCTTTGCTCTGTGTGTGTTGTCTTTGCTCTGTGTGTGTGTGTGTGTGTGTGTGTGTGTGTGTGTGTGTGTGTGTGTGTGTGTGTGTGTGTGTGTGTGTGTGTGTTACTTGTTTTTGTTTGTTGTTTTTTCTTCTTCGTCGACTTCTTCTTTCTTTCTTCTTTTTTTTTCTTTTCTTTTTTTCTTTTTTTCTTTTTTTGAGGGAGGGGTGGAGGGGGGGGGGGGGGGAGTTCCGGGGCACGAATAAAAACGGTTTGCTGGAAATGATTTGAGGGTAAAACGACTTAACACACTCGTGCACACACACACACACACACACACACACACACACACACACACACACACACACACACATTGATCCAAAAAGAAAATATTGATCCATAATTTTTCTTTCTTAGTAATCATATTGGACCATTTGTTATTGGCTTTTATACTTGAAGCAAAAAATTTTGTTTCTCTTTCTTTTGTGTCGTCACGTTCGAATCCCAGTACGATGAAGTAATCCCCTAGCAGTGATAATTATATAAGTACACAGTACACACAATTTTAAACATGGCAACAACAAAAGAAATCTTCCAAAAGGAAACAAACCATACCACCATCGGCATTACCTAATACTTCACGAGGAAACAACAAAGATGAGAGAGAGAGGGAGGGAGGGGGGAGAGAGAGAGAGAGAGAGAGAGAGAGAGAGAGAGAGAGAGAGAGAGAGAGAGAGAGAGAGAGAGAGAGAAGGTGTCTTCGATCGAAAGAGAAACCGAATTGAGCCACACTGAAAACTCCGTAGGCTGTTTCATCTAAGGTATAATATTATGTAGGTGCAAGGTTTAATCCGTTTGTAGTCAGCCTCCCGTCGTGCATGCGGTGATGGTAGCGGTGTAGGTGGTAGTGGTGGTGGTAGTGGTGGTGGTGGTGGTGGTGGTTGCGGCGGCGGCGGTGTCGGTGGTGGTAGTGGTGTTATCAAGACAATTCATTTGCTTTTTTGTTACAAGGCTTATTGCTTCTGACACACTCCAAACCTCGCACAACATTCCAGCACCCTTCCCCAAAACCGGTTACGCCACTGAAAGGATTCCTTATCTCCGCTCATCTGTCTACTGAAACCGTACTTTTAAGTCTTACTCTGCCAACGTCCTTCGTAAAATTTGCGAAAAGTTCGAGTAATAAGACAACGTCGAAGCACGCATATATAAATGTCGGGAGCGTCATCATGCCCACGGTAAAAATAATTACTAGTTTTTGTCTCAGTTCGAATGATTTTGTTTTATTGTGCTGGTATTTTGAGCCTGTTATAAGGGAAACGCGGCTTGATACAATTATTCTGAGTTGTCTGCGTGGTTACAAATTGACTGCCCTTTGAGCACCAACATTCGGTGGTGGTGAAGTGTTGCTTAATGTCCTCAGATGTCAGTTGACATATTAGGGACAAGCTGTGACCAATGCCGAGGACGGACAGCCCAGGACAGCCACCTCGACTCTCACACAGCTCCTGAACTATGAACACACTCGGAGAACTACGGGGTAAATAAGTAAGCTGGTGTTTTACGCCCAGTCAGCCTGTGGCGTAAACAATTATGACAGCGACTGGAGAAAGGAAGTCGTAAACCAGTACTTGGAGCTCGTGCGTCTGGTAGCCAGAACGATTCGTGATGTTCCAGAATACAGGATGAACTACTGATGGTGTATATAGGCAGACAACTCTATGTGACGTGCTCTTGCGGAGTAAAGGAAGAAACTGTCAGCTGTCATGGCCTACGTATCCCGTACCTGCGCCCAAAGGCTAGACTACAGTAACTAATTTATTTTAGCCACGACAGAGTATATAAAAAAAAAAATCTCTCTCTCTCTCTCTCTCTCTCTCTCTCTCTCTCTCTCTCTCTCTCTCTCTCTCTCTCTCTCTCTCTCTTCTTTTTTCCCCCCTAATGCAACCACAGACCACCCAAGGACACGTCACCCTGGCTGAATTTAATGGGAGGAAAATCCAGATAATTTTCAACAGACCTAGGTTCAATTTCTTGACCACAACTTCATGTACACATGACCTTCACTTATAAGAGATCGCTCTTATACTGTGTGAATCTTTCTGCAGACTAAAAACTCAAGTCGAAAAGCATAAGCGTCCTGGTATTACATACTTTTTGTTAGTCCTCTTGTTGCAGCCTTTTTTGTCAGTCCCCGTGTTAGACACTTTTTTGTAGTTGTTAGTCCTCGTGTTACAGAGATTTTGTTAGCCCTCGTGTTACACACTTTCGTTAGTCTTTGTGTTACACGCTTTTTGATAGTCCTCGTGTTACAGACTTTTTATAAGTCTTTGTGTTACAAACTTTTGGTTAATCCTCGTGTTACAGACTTATTGTTAGTCCTTGTTTTGCAGATTTTTAAATTTATTTTCAGTCCTCGTGTTACAGACTTTACGTTAGTCTTTGTGTTTTGTTAATCCTCATGTTACAGGCTCTCTTTTTTTAATCCTCGTGTTACACACTTTTTGTTAGTCCTTGTGTTACACACTTTTTGTTACTCCTCGAGTGACACACTTTTTTTGTTAGTCCTCGTGTTACAGGCTTTTTGTTACTCCTCGAGTTACACACTTTTTGTTAGTCCTCGTGTTATAGGCTTTTTGTTACTCCCTCGTGTTACACAATATGTATTAGTCCTTGTGTTACAGGCTTTTTGTTACTCCCTCGTGTTACACACTTGTAATTAGTCTTCGTGTTACAGGCTTTTTGTTACTCCCTCGTGTTACACACTTTTTGTTAGTCTTCGAGTTACAGGCTTTTTGTTACTCCCTCGTGTTACACACTTTTTTAATTTTATTAGTCTTCATGTTACAGGCTTTTTGTTATTCGCTCATGTTACACACTTTTTATTAGTCTTCGTGCTACAGGCTTTTTGTTACTCCCTCGTGTTACACACTTGTTATTAGTCTTCGTGTTACAGGCTTTTTGTTACTCCCTCGTGGTACACACTTTTTATTAGTCTTCGTTTTACAGGCTTTTTGTTACTCCCTCGTGTTACACACTTTTTATTAGTCCTCGTGTTGAGTGGGTTCAGTTGATACTGCGCGTGGCCCAGCATCCATGATGTAATTCTGCCTTCGATCGGAACGTGCTAGTCTCTCCACAGTCCGGGACTGTTACAGCAAAACACTGATCTGGAAGGGCCTGGTCACGTCCTTAACTTGTTATGGAGCTGTTAACTTTCCGTGGCTTTGGTGTTGATTTTGTGTATAGTAGGAATCCCGGATCCCCCCCCCCCCCCCCCCCCCCACCTCTGTAGTAATTAAGTTAATGTCTTGTTTTGTTGTTGTTGTTTTTGTTTTTAAGATACAGCCGTGGGTTTTGATTGCTTCACGGTCTTGGAGTCGGCGCAGCAAACGCTCCGCCAGTACCGGAGGATGCGGGTCTTGGCGTTGGAACGACGAAAGGAGGAGACGTGGTATGTGAAGACCCTGATCTAGCTGTTGGAACAGCGAAAGGAGATGTAGTATGTGAAGACCCTGGTCTAGCTGTTGGAACAACGAAAGCAGGTGACGTGGTTTGTGAAGATCCAGATCTAGCTGTTGGAACAACGAAAGGAGGAGATGTGGTATGTGAAGACCTTGGTCTAGGTGTCGGAACGACGAAAGGAGAAGATATGGTATGTGAAGACCCTGATCTAGCTGTTGGAACAGCCAAAGGAGGAGATGTGGTATGTGAAGACCCTGGTCTAGCTGTAGGAACCACAAAAGGAGGAGATGTGGTAAGTGAAGACCCTGGTCTAGCTGTTGGAACAGCGAAAGGAGGAGATGTAGTATGTGAAGACCCTGGTCTAGCTGTAGGAACAACGAAAGGAGGAGACGTGGTATGTGAAGATCCAGATCTAGTCGTTGGAACAACGAAAGGAGAAGACGTGGTATGTGAAGATCCAGATCTAGTCGTTGGAACAACGAAAGGAGAAGACGTGGTCTGTGAAGATCCAGATCTAGCCGTCGGAACAGCGAAAGGGGGTGACGTGGTTTGTGAAGATCCAGATCTAGCTGTTGGAACAACGAAAGGAGGGGACGTGGTTTGTGACGATCCCGACCCAGCCGTTGGAACAACGAAAGGAGAGGTCATAGTCTGGGAAGACCCTGGTCTAGCAGCGAAAGGGGCAGGTGGAGGCGTGGTCTGTGACGCCGCCACGCCCCCAGAGGGGCCGGGCTTAGACGTGGACCCAGATCCTGGCTGCGCTTTAGGAGTGGACACGGGGAGGACAGCCGACGGCTGCGGGCCGATGAAGCCTGGCGTTGATGCCGCCGGCTGGCTAGTCGACCGGGCCCTGGGCGTCGGGACGCCAACGTGGGGTGCCTTTGTCGTGGAAGAAGACCCACCTTGAACTGCCGGGGCTTTAGGGGTGGGCACGACCATGCCTGGCGTCGGAAACCCCGGTCTTACCGTCGCGCTGGGTTTGAGGGTGGGCACCGCGACGATGGGGATTTTAGTGGTTGTGGAAGCGCTACCCTGCAGACCCGGCGAAGGCGGGACTATCAAACCAGGGGTCGGGAAACCGGGTGTGGGCGTCACCAGGGGCTTCTGTGTGGGGACGGCGACGATGGGCGTCTTGGTGGTCGACGTTGTAGCTCCTATCAGCGCCGGGGACGGGATCAAGATAGCTGGCGGGGTAGGAAACCCCGTCCCCGGTGTCACGGCGGGTTTGGGCGTCGGGACGGCGATGATGGATGTTTTGGTCGTCGACGTCGTTCCTAGCAGAGAGGGTGACGGCGGAATGACGAAGCCTGGCGTTGGGAAGCCACCGGGCTTGGGAGTCACGACGGGTTTCAGTGTAGGAACAGCAACCACCGGGGTTTTGGTCGTGCCTCCGGTCGTCGGGGCTTTGGGAGTCGGTATCCTGAAGGTAGGCTGCGACGAGACGGTGGACGAGGGTTGAGGCGTCGGGAAAGGAAACCCCGTCGTTGACGTGGGCTGGTGGCTCGCTGGTTTGGGAGTGGACACGATCAGGATCGTTGGTGGTTTTGACGTTGCCGCAGTAGCAGCAGCGGGCGTGGGTGTAGGAACAGACAGCGCGGGAGAGTGACTCACGGGAGGAAGTGGCGTCACGGGTTTCTGGGTTTGGGTAATTGCAGTAGCGACGGTGGTCGCAGCAGCGGGCGTGGTCGGGGCTTTAGGCGTCGGCACAGACAGCGTGGTGCTTTTCAACCCTGCCGCTGGCTTTGCGGAAGTCGTCCGAACTGTCGGTGTCGGTGTAGACATCGCCGCACCAGGAGAGGTCGCTGAGGGAGATGTTGTTGAGGCCGAGACGAGGTGAGGTGTGGGCACGGTTGTGCCTGAAGACAGCGTCGATGCAACGGGAAGACGAGGCGTCGGCAGACCAGCGGTGGTGGAGGTTGCAGGAGCCGGCGCGCGTGTCGTGCTAGACGTAGCTTGTGGCTGTTGGGCGGTGCTAGTAGATGGCAGGTTGGTAGTAGTTTGTGCTGAAGATGAAGAAGCTGAGGTCTGAACGGCGGCGGCGCTTGGTCCGATGTAGGGCGGGGTGGGAGCTGGCTGGGTGGTCAGCGAAGGCTGCTGCGAGGCAACCGCTGGAGCTGACGTCGTCGGCGACGTTGCAGAAGCTACGGCTGGAACTTGCGATGTTTGCGTTACCGCTGCTGCTGCTGATGATGATGGGGATGCTCCTGGCGGTGCCGCTGTGGTAATTCCTGTAGGCTGTCGCGTCTGAGTCGAGGCCGCGGAAGGCGTTATTCCAGCCACGACTGAAGGAACGGGACGCGACATGAAACCGAACAAAGTCTGATTGACCACACTCAGGTCTCTGGCCTCGCTTTGAATGATACCGGACATGATGGTCAAACGCCTATCCAGCGCGTTCATGTTGTTGGTGAAGGTCATCATTCTGTTGGCGTTTCCGGCCACGCGTGTCAAAAGCGTGGCCTGCTGGTTGGACAAACTCTGTAACGTGGCCGCTCGCGCGGAGTCCCTCCGCTGCAGAAGCTGAACCGCGCTGTCCGTGGCGGAGAGGCTGGCGTTGAGGGCGCCAAGTCCTCTGGTCAGGTTCTTGCCGACCTCCGCGAGTTCGGCCTCGGCGGCCTGCTGTCGCTTAGCGTTAGCGTCCACTTCCTGCTGCAGGGTGTTCAGGGAGCTGGACAGGTTGGAGTTCTGGGTCTTCAGTGCTCCCACTGCCTGCTCCAGGCGAACCAGTCTGTCGTTCTGCACGGTGTCTGAGCGACGCTGCTCTGCTCTCAGCGCGCTCAGCTGTCGATCCAGATTTGCCACCTTTGTGGACAGCTGAGCTATAGCAGCGGAAGAAGCTGAAGAAGTCGCTGTCGATGTGGTGGGAGCGGTGGTCGTTGGGGTTGGGGTCGGTGTCGTTGTTGCTGCTGCTGCTGCTGCGGAGGTAGTGGTGGTGGTGGTAGTAGCAGCAGCAGTAGCAGGTGGTGATGCGGAAACGCCGACGCCTATGTTGTTGGCCTTCAAGAGGTTTTCCAGGTCGATGACTTTCTGCATGACGGTGTCCAGCTGCAGGTCATGCCTGGTCAGGACGTTGCGGATGCGGTCGTCCACGGAGGCCTGCTGCCTGGCGCGCCTCTCCTCCGTGGCCGTCATGTTGTCCATGTGCTCCTCTAGGGTCTTCACGGCGTCCGTCACCATCAGCCTCGTGTTCAGCATGGCGGAGTTGACGCGGTTCACCTCGCTGGACACCTGGCAGCCCGAGGGGCACAGGCCG
>OY757550.1:14897722-14900222 GCA_963584105.1 Alviniconcha strummeri | reverse complement strand
CATGGTAATTTTTATTGCATGTTCTGAACAGGGCTTTTGGTGTGTGTGTGTTTGTGTGTTTGTGTGTGTGTGTGTGTGTGTGTGTGTGTGTGTGTGTGTGTGTGTGTGTGTGTGTGTGTGTGTGTGTGTGTGTGTGTGTGTGTGTGCGTGCGTGCGTGTGCGTGTGTGTGTGTGTGCGTGTGTGTGTGTTTAATTCACGCACGTTGTGTTTGTGCATGTGTATGTGTGGTGTGGTGTGGTGTGGTGTTTGTTTGTTTGTGTGTGTGGTGTTTGTTTGTTTGTGTGTGTGGTGTTTGTTTGTTTGCGTGTGTGTGTGTGTGTGTGTGTGTGTGTGTGTGTGTGTGTGTGTGTGTGTGTGTCTGTGTGTGTGTGTGTGTGTGTGTGTGTGTGTGTGTGTGTGTGTGTGTGTGTGTGTGTGTGTGTGTGTGTGTGTGTGTGTGTGTGTGTGTGTGTGTGTGTGTGTGTGTGCGCGCGCGTGTGTGTGTAACGCTAGAAGCCAGTGGTTCGCGGTCTTCTGAATCAAATCTTAATCCAGTTTGGCTGCCTCCCTTGGGCAAGAAGTTCATTAATCCTCCAGATTTTGTCGACTGAGGACAACGTGCCTCATTTGTCACAACGTCAACTCGGACGAGGCAATCGCGCCCTGAATATACGAAACTAAACTAACACTGAATCGGACCTGAAATTAAACGTTGGGATTTAGCAGCATGCTATGTCATACGTACCCCTAATCCGTCAGATGCCCGATCTAAATCGACACAGGATTAGCAGACTGCTTTGATCAGAGCCAATTAACTCTTTCACTGTCATGATGCACTTGAAAACGACCAATAATAGTGCGAAATTTCAAACCTTTACAGTTTAAATCATTTTGTTTTCTTTTGGCAGGTGAAAGGAGTTTCATCAAAACCCAATGCATTGAAAGCAGATGCTATAGGACCGGAAAATACACTGTTTGCAGGCGCGTCCGTGCATCTTTCAGCCCGGAAAGTTTACAGGCCTGGGCAGTGAATGGGATTAACAATAATGAGTCAGTGATTGCAACATTGCATAACACTAACTGCTTCACTTTCGCCGGCGGATTACAGCAGTTACAGTTAGATCATTGAGAAAAACTTTACTTTCTTTTGCAATGACATGATTTATTTACTTTTATTTATTTTTATTTTATATATATATATACATTTAAGGAAACTTTTTTTTTTTTTTTTTTTTTAAGGGAGTCGGGAGGGAACTGAATCTTCCAGATATAATTATAGGGTACCAACTGAGTGTCAGCCAAGGTAAGCAAATACCGGCGTTTTGCTTGACAAGTGAAGTTCTGGGGATACTGACTGACTAGACATGGTGGAAGCACGGTCAATAATTTGAATACATATGTAGACGAGGCGGAGGGAGGGAAACAGAGACGGACAGAGAGTCAAACAGAGAGACAAGAGAGAGACAGAGAGAGACAAAGAAATAAGAGAGAAACAAAGAGAGTGTAGTAGACAAACCCCCTAGACATTCAGGCTAGCAGAGAGAGAGAGACAGAGACAGAGAGAGAGACAGAGAGACAGAGATGCGATGAGAGAGAGGAGAGACAGACAGACAGAGAAACAGAGACAGAGAAACAGAGATCCACTTTTTCGACTATGTAAATCGACGTACACGTAGTCCTGATGAAGTAGGCTAGTTTATTTATCATAATTACATAAAGCTGATTTATATATATCTTACCACCACCTGAGTGACCGAACTTTTAAAAGTTGTTCGACACTCTCTACACTGCAGCGTCCATGTTTGGCCACGTTTGACGTCATAGTCAGTGAGTCACTACCGCCCTGCCTTCGTCAACAGAGTGCATGCGAGGCAACAAGTCGAGCGCCGTGCCGATACAGGCCAAAATGTTTACCAGTTTAGGCCATAACCGGTATGCAAGCCACGTGCCAGTTTGGAAGTCCCTTGTTTCGGTCTGAGTGAGTCTCACACCTTTCCGGGCATGACTCATGGTGATTAGGCGTATCAGCATTTGTTTTACGCAGAGGGATTTAAAGTCGACGCCACACGGTGCTTCGATGGTGCCAATTATGCCGAGCGATTGAAATCGTCATAATGATAATACACGCTTTTGTAATGCGCCGAATGCTTCCAAAGCTCTATACATAAAACATTACAACAATACACAACCTACTTGAATAATGCATTACATATCTGTGTCCCTCCCCCTACCCTGCATCCACCCACCCGCGCACACGCACATCCACCCACCCACCCTCTCTCTCTCTCTCTCTCTCTCTCTCAGCCCCTCGCCTCTCTCTCTCTCTCTCTCCTAGTCTCTCTCCACCCTCCCCCCACAACCCCCATGCCCCCAGATTCATCAGTCAGCCATTAAAGTTGTCAGCAACACACACACACGCGCGCGCGCGCACACACACACACACGCGCACACTAACACACACACACACACACACACCACACACACACACACACATACACACACACACACACACACACACAC
>OY757550.1:14890222-14892722 GCA_963584105.1 Alviniconcha strummeri | reverse complement strand
TCACCACCAGAATGATTCCTGCATTAAGATAGGCAGCGACGAGAGCCATTTTAATGTTTCAGTAGGAAGTGATGGACAAAGTCACAAGACAGTGTCCACAAACCACAACCTTTTTGAAGAGAAAGGAGAGCCGAAGCGGTACCGAACCGAGGCCCTTCCGCTTACCAGCCTACCGCCTAAACCGCTAGGCCAAACAGGCTCACAAGCGTAAAGTTTGCTTGTGTGTCATTTTGTCTTGAAAGACCTCGACACAAGTTCTTGTCATTTTGTTTTTGAATACCTCGATACTAGTGTTATTTTGTCTTAAAACACCTACACATTTTATTTATTCCCCCCCCCCCCCCCTTAAAATACCTACACACCAGTTCTTGTAATGTTTTCTTAAAAAATCTAGACACCGGTGCCTGTCATTTTGTCTTAAAATACGTACACACTAGTGTCATTTGGTCTTAAAATACCTACACACCAGTTCTTGACATTTTGTCTTAAAATACCTAAACACTAGTTCTTTTCATTTTGTCTTAAAAGACCTAGACACAAGTTCTTGTCATTTTGTTTTCAAATACCTCGATACTAGTGTCGTTTTGTCTTAAAATACCTAAACACTAGTTCTTGTCATTTTGCTTTAAAATAGCTTCACTTCGCGGAATCACAACGGTGCAGACTAAAATTTAAAAACATGCAGTGACAGTAATTACAGATACAAAGTTTACAGACACAACAACAACAACAAAACATGCATTTACAATCACACAAAGAATAAAGTCAAAATAAATTTAGACTCCGTAACCAGAGGCGAGGGTAACAGTATCTTTAATCGGTTAAAAATGAAAAATCTTTAATCGGTTAAAAAATGAAAAAATCTTTAATCGGTTAAAAAATGAAGAAGTAGACCGAACAATCCCGCCCCCCTGCCCTAAGCACCGAGTCAAGACCAAAAAGGGGACCCACAAGTCAAGACCAAAAAGGGGACCCACAAGCGACGACAACGTAGAAAATGCGCAAACATTTCCGTTCGCAGGTATGGTAATGTTGTTCTATTGGTGTTTAGGGGTATGCCCGGAACAGAAGTACCCTTCTTCTTCTTCTTCTTCTTCGACTTGGAGCTCCTCATTACCAATGACGTAATGTCTGTCTGTCTTTAATCTACGTGTCTGTTTGTTTGCAAATGCCGACGAGAGAGAGAGACAGACAGACAGACAGAGACAGAGACAGACAGTCAGACAAAGACAAAGAAAGACGGAAACAGAGTAAGTAAATAAGTAAATTGCTGTTTTACGGTCAGTCAACCAGTGCGGTTATATCAGGGCAATACAGAGACAGACAGACAGAGAGACAGAGAGACAGACAGAGAGAGGGAGAGGAAATTACAAATGAAGAGCAGAAAAGGGCTGGCTCATAATATAATAAACACCGGCCCTGTTCATGACGTCACGGACGCAGACTGCTAGACACAAATGGCAGCGCTCATAGTCATGTTTTTGTTTGTCTTTTTCTGCTTTCAAACGTCGAATTTTAACAAACTACATCATAAATCGACTGAAAAACGACTGTCAGTTTATTTTGTTTTGTTGTTTGTTTGTTTTTTCTCCCCATATCTACAAGGCCCGTGAACATTTTTTGCTTGGGGTCCCCTGTAAGTCCTTCACCGCTTTCTCAACCTCTTCACCAACATTATTCTTAAGAGCTTGTCCCGCCTTTAAGAAGCCAGCCTTCACAAAGCTTGCTTTGTCCAACAGATAGGAGAGAGTTAAAAAAAAAAAAAATTTTTTTTTTATTTCATTCGCTTTTATGTTGCGCTATTCTCCGCTGTCGAGGGGGGACCGATTTATAGTCTCACCTGATGGACGTTTACGAGGAGAGATCTAAGAAAGAAAGAAAAATATTGCTTCAGAATGTCCCGTTGAATGGACACCAAATTAACAAGGCAACGTTTCTGGTTGTTGGTTTTTGTCTTCTTCTCCAGTGCACCTTATGATCCGATGGGCATAATGGAACGCACCGCCGACTTTCTGAAAATTCCATCCTGCACATAATAAATTTTACTTGCGAAACTCGTTTCCTAAATTCGGTGTAATATCAACGGGGCATAAAAAAAAAACATAAAAAAAAAACTAAAACTAAACTCACTTACTAGTATCAACGATTTTTGAGGTAATCTTTATTTTCGAGCTGATTTTTTTATATATTATTATTATTATGATCATTATTCGCATCTCTTTTTCTACCTCTTGAAGAAGAAAAGAAAAAGAAAAAAAGAGGGGGGGGGGGGGAATGCTGTTAGAAGGCTGACCTCTTAAAAGTGTCTCAAACAGACATCAAAACAAAACATATATATAAAGCTCTCGCTCAGATTCTATCCAGAGGAAGGAGGGTGTGGGGTGGGGACTGCCATGGAGGCGGTGGTCTGTGCCCCGCCTGGCTTCGGTCTTGGGGTGGGCACAGCGAAGGTGGTGGGGGGAGTGGGCGAGGTGGGCAGCGGGGTGGGTGTGGTGATCCC
>OY757550.1:14878697-14883697 GCA_963584105.1 Alviniconcha strummeri | reverse complement strand
TTTGGTGCATTTATCAGTCTAATGAACATTGGTCGTGGAGTTTGTAGTTGTCCCTGATTTTCGGATCGCGTGAAGACAGCTGACTCCACATGCTGGCAGCGACTCGCAGAAGTTGAATGCCTTCCTTTTGCAAGTTTTCTTGGCTCGGCTCCTCTCCTTAGACTGGTTTAGTCTGATGTCTCCGGCGTACTGGTAGGCAAGCATCTGATTGAACGGGCTGCTCGAAAACCTGTTTGGACGGAGAAGCTGCATGAAGTCACCAAAGGCTTGTTCTTCTTTGCCGATTTTTTTTTTAACAAATAACCTCGTTTACGAAGAGCTGTTGTGTGTTCTCCGTGAGAAAGGTCTATTGCCTTACTGTAATGTTGCAAGGCTTTCTGGACATATTCGTCATCTGGGGTGAGCCGTCTGCGAGTTGGACCTAACTGTTGGACTGCCTTCGCTTTTTGCTCTTCTTCTGCGAAATTCTGAAAGACTGCCCCAAGCTCCTCGTGGCCTGAGCTGTGGGCATGATGCGAATGGAGAGTTCTAAACATCTGCGGGCCTCGGGAAGGTTTTGGTTGAAGGAGTAGTATGTACGCTCTTGTTCAATACTGAAACATCGTTTGGGGCTAATCGTTTGTGCCTGCTCAAAACACTGACTCGCCGTGGTCGGGTGTCCATCGTGCAGGCACTTCGGCTGCACGCTGTGGTTACTAATGAACAAGCCCAACTCCGCTGCCGCTTGTGCTTTGTTAAATCAGAGGCATCGGAGTTCTTCACTGCCAAAAAGGGCTCTACTGCTCTTTCGGTCGTTTCCATGGTGGTGTCGACACTGGCGTTATGAAACATTCTCAGGTTGACTAGTGTAGATCGCCGCAGTGACATGGCCAGTCCTAGTTTCCAGTCCGTCATTTCTGGCTTCGTGCTGACCACTTCTTCAAACATCTGAACAGCGAGGTGGTTAAAACGTGGTCCCATGCGAGAGTAGCAGTAGGCCATCTCCGCTTTCCCTTCCGTTTCTTTGTCTCTGAGCCCCGGCTGGTTCCGCCAGTGTCTCAGACGGTCAGTTGTTTTTCAGCTTCATCTTTCTGCCTTCGTGCCAGAGAAAGATGGCTTTGTCTGCACTGGCAACCAGATTTGAACCGTCCTCCTCCAGCACAGAGTCCGTCTCTGTCACGAGGCGATAGTCTCTGAGCTGAAAGGACGCAAAGGCGATGAGATTGGCGTCACGTGACCGCTCCATAACGGTGGCGGTACCTCTCTGTCCCCTTTCCGCTTTCAGTCTGTCCCTGATGCTGCGATACACGTTGATGCTGATGTCGTCGTAGCCAGACAGTTTGAAGAGATGCGGATACGGCTCCAGCTTTTGGTAGAACTCCTCCCGTTGTCGTCTGAGATGTTCCCATCGCGGGCAGGCAGCTTCCTCACCTGCACAAGACACAGCCGTTCCGGCTGAGCGCGCTTGGGACTACCGTTTGTCTGTTGGGTGAATTTGATGAGCTGTACTTTCTTATTTGTTGAAAATGCTTGACCTGTGAGTGCATGTGTTGACGCGTGTAACTGGTAGGGTTGACTGTTTCGAATGTGTGTGTGTGTGTGTGTGTGTATGTGTGTGTGTGTGTGTGTGTGGTGCGTGCGTGCGTGCGTGCGTGCGTGCGTGCGTGCGTGCGTGTGTGTGTGTGTGTGTGTGTGTGTGTGTGTGTGTGTGTGTGTGTGTGTGTGTGTGTGTGTGTGAGTGTGTGTGTGTGTGTGTGTGTAAGTGTTGTGTGTGTGTGTGTGTGTGTGTGTGTGTGTGTGTGTGTGTGTGTGTGTGTGTGTGTGTGTGTGTGTGTGTGTGTGTGTGTGTGTGTGTGTGTGTGCGCGCGCGCGTGTGGTGTGTGTGTGTGTGTGTGTGCGTGTGCGTGCGTGCTGCGTGCGTGCGTGATGCGTGCGTGCGTAAGGTAGATCTTGCTGTTTGGCTTCCTGTTGATTGCTTTGCTTGTTGTTTGATTTGCTTATAATCATAGCTGCTGTCGTTCTCCGCTTGCGGTGTCTCAACTCAGGTGTACAAGCGCGTAGAGTTCTATTTTATATTAGAGTTCGTGCTTTACAGGTATATTATTATTATCAATGGCTATATGGTAGATTGACGCTTGCATTCAGAAGCTTATTTAAAGTTAAAGACTTTAGGACAGGAGCCTAGTCTTACGATCTGTCCTTGCTAAAACTGCTATACACACATATTTTTGGTCTCATGGTGTCGGTTCTTGAATTGATTTGTGTATGGAATTGTTCCAAAGCAACCCAACGCGTTGAGCTCGCTCAACGGGGAATAGCGCTATAGAAAATTTATGTATTATTATTATTTAGTTGCTTTGTTCTGATTTCTGGGGACTGGGGACACCATTATGTTTGTTTCTCACACATAAGTGTGAATGACTGCAGAGAGGGTCGAGTTTATATGCTTTAGACCAGTTTAATTCAGTTGTTAGCCTTTTATTTTATTTTATTTGTTATTAAGTATTTGTTTTCCAAACTGACAATTGAACTCAGTATTTTACCTTGTGTATGTTTCTGATGACAAGTGACAACATCTCTGCGTCACAGTCATGTCTGTCACAAGTAACACTGTAGACGCTCTTTTCTTCAGCCGTTACAGGCATTCTCTGCCGTTTTTTTGTTTGTTTTGTTTTTTAAATTCTGAGGAAGTTTCCAAGTTGTGCCATTTTCAACATTAGCTCTGATAGTCGATATAAATAACGCTTTCTGCTTTTTAAGTTACTTCTGACTAATTACAGCATTTTACTTGCTATCACAAGCACACGTGTCACAAGAACCAAATAAGTTGAATTTAAGGTAGTAGTCTGAAGAGGTTGTTGCTCATATCATTATAATTAAAGTGACTGGACTGTTCACATGGTAACTCTAAAAAAAGAGGGTTTATAGCCAAAAGAAAATATTGCTTCTGTATGTTTCTTGTTACTTGTGACACCATGCTTGATGACGTCACATGTACATGTGTAACAAGTAACATATGAAATGTTACTTTCAGTGTAAAAATCAGAGTTGCTGCACTTACTGTCATTTGCTCTTGTACTGAACAAATATCTGTCCTGACAAATAAAGTTATCTCTCCATAGTTTTGCTCTCCTTTACAGTGTGGAATGTCTGCGAGAGGCAGAGTTTTTCTTGCAGTAGTGATGTTACAAACACTGCCAGATCACCACAGTCACCACTACAATGTGAAAACTGACATTACACTTGCATTGCATTTGGGTTGCAGAATATATACATGTGCTCTTTGAACATTTTTTTTAATAATAATGTGGCATTTACCTCTGCTGTGATGAAAGTATGTGAACGCGTGGTCCTCTGTAAACTGGAAAAGTTAGTAAAATATTACCTCAATCCATTACAGTTTGCTTACAGGAAAAACAGGAGTATCTGATGATGCGGTTTAATACAGTTTAGAAAATATATACTCGCATTTAGAAAGAAAAAGAAAAAAGAAAAAAGGAAGGTCTGTAAGAAGTATGTTCTTGATTTTTCCAGTGCCTTTAACACAATACAGTCATATTTACTTGTTCGAAAACTTTTAAACATGAAACTACCGTCATCCGTTATTTCATGGATTTTTGACTATCTTACAAGTAGACTTCAGTATGTAAGGCTAAATGGATTACTGTCATCTGCTATTAGAACAAACACTGGTGCACCTCAAGGTACAGTTTTAGCACCCTCTTTGTTTGCGCTGTATACAGCTGACTGTAGAAGCACTGATGAGTCTTGTGCTGTAGTAAAATTTGCAGATGATACAGAACTGGTTGGAAAAATTAGTAATGATGAAGACGCAATATACCACAAGCAGATTGAAAACTTTGCGAATTGGTGTGATAAAAATTGCTTGTATCTGAATGTTTCCAAAACGAAAGAGATGTGCATTGATTTTAGGAAGAATCAAGGATTCCCGAAAATGTAAACCGTTATAAAGCCTCGTTTTTACCTTCGGCTCTGTAAATTATACCAGTCATAAACTGAGTGTGCGCATGCGTCAAGACGTCTGTTTCTAACGGAGGCTTGGGGATGTGTCAACCTAACGATTTTTATTTAATTTGAGAGTTTTTACGTTTTGGTTTGACAGAGAGAAAGCATTATTCCAGGTAATTTTGGGTTTGCTATAACTAAGTATTAGTGTATGCAGATTGAGAGAAAGGGGGCGTATGTCTAAGAGTGTATATCTGCGTGTGGTTCATGTTTTAGAATTATTGAGATATGTTCTTCGTTGTGCGATCGAACGACAGCTTTAATTTCCCACTGGGATTAATCAAGTATATTGTTATTGTTATTAAATATTGTGCATACAGCAAGATAATTTATGTTGTCACACGTCACGCGTAACATGCACATTGATGTCAATTTCAAACATCGATATATTAAATACCAATCGACTTTCATCTTTAGTTCATAAAAAAAACCGTTTCCGTGGAAGAAAGAACAACCATTGCATGCGCCAGTAATGACTGTCAAAGACATTTCAGTTTGGAGTGACTGGGAAAGCACCTTTTGACAGTGCACCATGTTCTAAATGAGAGACAGACAGACAGACAGACAGACAGACAGACAGAGACAGATAGAGACAGAAACACAGACAAACAGACAGAGACACACTGGACTTCAACATTCTGTCAAGAGAGAGAGAGACTTGCTATAAGCTACTTACAGTTACATGCCATAGTGAAGACGTGTTGAACATATAGTGATCACAGTCAGTTTAGCAAAGTAGTATCATTTGTTTCAGCTACTTGTCAGTACGTCGTTCCACGAACTCCCAGAACCAGTCCGACAACTTTGCAGAAGCCAATAACAAAAATTATTTGACGTGAAAAACCCGGTGCTATTTTGGGTTCCGTTCCTTTGTAACATCAGCCATGCGGTTCTCAACGCGAAAGTTCGGGAAACGTTTCATCATTCCCACTCCGGAGCAAAGAACTGGCGCCGGCGCTCGCGGACAATCGCGAACGGTATTCGGTGGTTTCTCA
>OY757550.1:14853697-14876197 GCA_963584105.1 Alviniconcha strummeri | reverse complement strand
GCTCTGACTGCATCACAAGTAACTACTTAAATAAATAAAGCTGTGTGTGAAAGCCTTCTATCTAAGATGATCAATTCCTCAAAAGTCCACACCTCTTATTCAAGTACCCGTCCATATACTGGTCAACTCCAAAGAACGTTTAACTGAAGACACCCCCAAGCCCCTACACATTTAAATTTTAAAAAATCAAAAAAATCTATTCAGCAAACATTTTCATTTTCTCTCTTCTCTCAGTGACACGACTGGAGGTGCATTGTTCTATAGTTCTATATCTGATGAGTTGACTTCTTTACCCTGATCCTTTCTGCTGTGAAATTACATTACTGTATGAAATGGAACAAAAAGTTTGCAAGTCGTAGCTCACATCCGTTACAACTGTTACAGGCAACAGAAGTTCACAAGTAGTGGCCGATATCCGTAACAACCGTTACACGTAACGGAGCAAGAAGTTCACAAGTCGTATCTGATATCTGTCACAAGCTGATATCTGTAACAATTGTTACATGTGACAGAACAAACATTTCACAAGTTGTAGCTGATACCTGTCACAACTTTTACATATAATGAACCCAAAACTTTACAAGTCGCAGCTAATACTGTTACTCAACAAAGTGAACAGGGGCTAGAAAGGTTAATGTGCTGAACCTGGTCCTGAAGAAAAAGACGATTTTTTTGTTATTGTGACCAGCTTTTCAAACCTCACAAAAGGTGATGCCTTCATATCTTTCAAACAACAGCTATTTTACGTATTAGTTGTAAAAGAACTGTTTTCTTCCCGATTTTGCAATACGGGACGAGATCAATTTTCCAGGAAATCTGGATTCTGACACTCCACATGCGCCCATAAATGTGTCCATCTGGAGAGAGACAGAGACAGGAGTGAGCACAGAGGCGAATTTGTGACAAGGCAGGAAGTGTGACTGAGCAACATGAACTTGAAACACAGATGACCAACAGCGACACACAAAAATGTGCAATACATTGGCAAGAGCGTCTGGTGGTCCACAGATTAAAATTTCAGTGAAAACGTTACGTACAACAGTTCTGGTCACCCTCATGCTTACTCCGCAGCTTTGTCCGAACAGAACACTGGTTTGCTTACAACACAACCAAGCTCAATTTCCCTATCCTGTCACTAGACCATCTTGAACATCCCGCGGCAAAGGTGTATGTGCCCTGTGCAGCACAGTCTATGACCAAAGGTGTACGTACCCCGTTTAACACAGCCTATGACCAACAGCACTATCATGAGGTAAACATGAATGCGCTTTGGGCACTTTCTCTGTGCTAGTTTTTTCCACCTAAAAAACCAAGATGCTACAACTTATCGTTGGTTCTCTATTGTCTGCAAGATACTGCACTATAGAAATGATTGCTATTATTAGTATTATCACTGTTGTAATTTGATTGGAAGGAAGGAAGAAGTGGCAGATGTTACAGAGATCAAAACACATTTAAAGGGTTAAAAAAAAGAATGCTTACTTTAATGGGACAAGATGCAACAACTGCACATTTTTTTTTTTTTTTTTTTTTTTTGGGGGGGGGGGGGGTCTTTCCCTTTTCCCAGCAAGTTACTTAATTTTATTCCAAAAAAAAATGAAATCACTCAGCTTTCATTTGGTTCTGTCTTGGCCCTGAGAATTGCATGCATGATGCTGATATGCATGTGGAAAGGGCATAACACAAGGAACACAACAAGTAAAATACATAACATAGGAGACAGAGAAGAGGAAGAGGCCGCATTTTGGAACAGGAATGGATGGTAGCATTATAAACCAATGCACATTATTACTTCTGTGAAAAGATATTGCAAAGGTTAGTCAGTATGCTGAGACAACTACAGTGCCTTTTAGAATGCCCACATGGGTGTAATTCAAGTGCATTTTAATAGTTGTACTTCAATCTGCATCTAATTTAGAATTCTAAACTGATTTGTATGTTTTGAAAATAAGCAGAACGCATATATGCAGGTGTGTGTGTCTGTGTGTGTACACGCGCGCACTTGAGTGCGTGTGCAAGTGGGTGCTTGTTTTGTGAGTGGGTGAAAGCGAGTTTAAAAAAAAATCTGTTTCAATTGGCTTATACATTTTAGCATAAGCAGCATGCATGCATGTGTGTGTGTGTGTGTGTGTGTGTGTGTGTGTGTGTGTGTGTGTGTGTGTGTGTGTGTGTGTGTGTGTGTGCATGGTTTGGTATGAGAGAAATTCATGACAATACACTACATTATTTATTATTTATCTGTTTGTTTGCTTAATACTGAAATTCAAATTTCCTGCATTTACTGAGGACAAATAAATACACCTGACTCAACACTATCTGCTTGTGTAATATACAACTTTTTTAATGCTCAAAATCGAAGTTATGACCTCTGCTCAAAAGGGACATTCACAGGGGCAGAGAACTGCTGTCCTGCTCGTGTAAAAGTGATATGTTTACACGTCTTCCCATTGAGCTATGACTTTACTCAGCTATCTAATGCCTCTTTGGAACAAATATGACAACTGCAAACTGTGAAGCCAAAGCGAGGTAAGTGAGGGAGGGGAAAAAAGAAAGTAAACACAGGTTCATAGTGGACAACACTCAGATGCCATGGCTTCATGGGACAAGGCAAAAACAGAAAACCTTTGTATTCTCTTTTTTTTTGTTTTAATCTGAACATAGCTGCTCAATTGTCAATGTCTCTTTGGAGAGTATGACAGTAACAAACAACCAAGCCAAAGCGCAACACATGAGAAAACATAGACAATAAATAAACAGTCTCGCCAGAGACAACTTTCAGTCATCAAGTCTTCCAAGGGACAAGACGAAAACAAAACAAGATAAAACAGCTACAAAAAAACTACTTTTTTTAGTTCTTGGATTTTTAACGTCCTGTCAACTCCAGAGGTCATGGTCACAGGGGACAGGGGACGTTTTTTACTTTGTTATTCTAGTTCACAGAAAATCCACAGGCTCCTTTCACACTTGGAACTTGTGATGGAAATGGATGGTGCACTAGGAAGAATGCCTTGTCCTTTCTGTGGTCAAGGCTTGCAGCGCTCGACGAAGCGAGGGTACAGGCATGCCTCGCGGATGTGGTATCGGTTCAGAATCCAGCACATGAAGCGCTCCACTCCCAGGCCATAGCCACCATGTGGACAGCTGCCGTAGCGCCTCTGGGGACAGATAGGGATCAGGTTAGCTGACTGGAGAAGTGACCACCTCAGTGACAAGCCAGGCAGTGGTCAGATCTGATCAATCACCAGTTTCTTGGGCCACTGATGTGGCTATGACAGTCACAACCAAATTGCAGGTGTATACACATGCATGCACTGACACACACACACACCAAAAACACACACACACACTTTTTACAGCAACAACAGAAACTGAGCAGGAAAAAAACAACAACAAAACAGTCAACAAGAAAGATGGTAAACAGATTCAGAATACTGTATCACAGCAGTAGAGACTTGTACCAGGATGTCTTTTCCTTTTCCATCTTCAGTTTTTTTCAAATACACCACCTGATGGTGCACGGCAAACTACCAAAATTGCAAAATACAGTCTGACACACCTGTGCCATTCCACATCAATTCACAGCGCTGATCGCTGACCGTTACCCACCTGGTCAATGTACCAGTAGTAGGGGGTGGGGTCAATGCCCTCCCGTTTGAACCCAGCCTCCAGCTGCTCCACATCCCAGATCCTCATGGAGCCACCCACGATCTCTCCCACGTTGGGCATCAGCAGGTCCACCTGCAAGTCAACACACACACCATCACTGAGGCCCACCTGAGACAATGTTTTCTTCTTCTCTCTCTCTCTCTCTCTTTTTTTCTTTCTTTCCCCGCATCGATTGAGACCCTGTGAAATTCATCATGCAAAACAGTTCCATGAACAGATTCAAACAGCTGAACAGAGAGAGACAGCCGAACAGAGATATGCTCCAGTAGACTCACTCGGTGAGTTCTGCGTCGCTTGGCCAACAGCAGTACAAGTGCCAGTCTAAACAAGTGCTTTAGCAGACACAGACAGCATGCACTTGATTTCTTTTCACAAAAGAGTAGTAGTCCAAAGCATGCCCCCCCCCACCCCCACCCCCATTTTTTTTTTCAATGCAGAATAAGCACACTGAAACAGGAGGCCCCATTTTCCTCTGTCACAAGACCCTATACTAAGTCCAGCATAGTGTTTCGCCAATGTTTTAGAAGTCTACGCTGATCTCCTGTCACAAATTTTTCATTGTTGTTACTGTTGTGAGAAATGCACTGGAATCTACCCCACCTGTGGCTGGTCACAACTATGACATGGTTAAATCGTCAAGAATTAAACAAACAACAGAAATCCAACTGCTGTAAATTTCAGTCCCCTTGTCGCTGAACCTCAGCAGCACTCACAGATTCAGTGAGCCGTTGGTCCTCGGGGCAGCGGGGCATGTAGAAAGACTTGATTTCCGCAGGAAAGCGGCACAGGAGGATTGGTTCGTTGATGGCATCCGTCATTTTTCTCTCCGGCGCCTCTGGGATGTCCTGGTTAAACAAACACAGTGCAAGGTGCTGTCAGGAAGATGGAACAACTCCATTGCAGCAAGGAGTAGATAAAAAAGATGAGGTTAACAAGCAGTGTCTGTTCTTTCTTGCACCTTGGGAATGATCCATAAACATAAACGCAACTACACTTATGTTCTCTTTCTAGCACTTTATATACACACCATTAGAGTATACATTAGGATGAAAAAGAGACAGCTCACACATGCTGTTATTACATTCCCAGCCCAGACAGCACTCATTTACAGCTAACAGGTACTGTGCTTACTCCTCTCGGAACCAAAAGAAAAATGGAGAGCATGCAGGGGGAAAATCATTTCCACATGTGTTAGCGCAAAGACATCTCTACAGTTGGCGTAATTTCTTTTAATGAACAGAACTGTGGTGAAAAAAATACAAGACATTCTTGTCCACTGCTCTGTGAAATTATGAAGGGCCACAATAAAAAATTTACAAGTAGTAATTTTAAGGTGTCTTAGAGATGTCACATTCACTGAATTTGTTATGTATGAGATCTCACACAACATTCCACCTCAACATGAACAAACACAAAATTGTATTTTTTTAATATTTTGATGACCTTAACTTTTGATTCAATGAAGGTCACCAAAATTAAGTAATTGCTTTTTTCAGTGCTGGGTCAACCCTGTAGGCCATAAGAGGGAAGAACAACAACAACAAAAAAGATGACCGTCTCTTATTCTAAAAAGGTTATCATGATGGTGACAAACTGTGACCATAACAGTGTCTGAGAGAATGCTGCCATCAAGTTGTTGTTTATTCCACAGAATTTGGGCATCATCTGCTCATTCCTATGGTCAGCTCTACAGCAACCATCACATTAATTCCCATGTTTCTGCCAGCCAAACACACAAACAAAATCTAGAAAAACAAACCCTAGACAAAATGAGCCACTCACATCCCCAAACTCATAAAAGGTGCCGTCGTCTTTTGTAACATTGTTTTCTTTGAGCCACGCGATGGCGTCCGTGTAGTTCATTCTTCTGAAGGGACGCTTGGGTGCCTGAAATTCCTGCAAACACATAACGAAACATGAAGGACTACACACAATTCTTTCATATTAACCTCGCCTGAACTACTGTTTCCAAAGTTATCCAATATAATAACTGCTGTAATCTGTAGTGCAAACTTGTCTCTGCGTGGTCACTGTTACGGGACTTCATCTTTCCTTCCTTCAGCTGCCAGTTCTGGTATATCATTGAACCACAGACGTTACCAGCCTCTTAAAACAATTACGATTTCTAAATTCAAAAGTCCATCAAATGTTTTCATCATTATGTCACTTTTAAATCTACGGCATTAGGAAGAGATTTGGAATCTTTGAGTACATGCACTACTGTATTCACAAACAGGACTGTTTCAACACCAAGGCCCACTAGAATGAAACAACACACTCACTGGATGCAAGTCTTTGACGAAGGAGGCATAGGGAGACTTGAGTATTCTGTCAACCACGTCACAGACCAGATCTTCAATCTTGTCCAGCAAGTCCTCAAAGGTGATGAAGGGGCACTCCGCTTCACAGTGGGTGTACCTGCCGAACAGGCATTCTAAAAGTAAAATCAAAGCTCAGTAGGACCTTGCTGTGGGGCTAAAAATCCTTCCAGACCACACACACACAGCGAAAACTGACTACAACCAAAGCAGCGTGATACACTACAAACTGACAGCTGTGAGATATAAATGAGCCAGTGAGTGGTCTGCAACTGTCTCATGCAAGGTACAAATATGATCACACCTGATGCATTTATCACATGTCACACAATGAACAGGTTATGCACAGTAATGAAATCTGAAACACCCATTTAAAATTTTCATTTAGTTCACTTAAAACTTCATTGGTGAACCAGACGGAGGGTGAGAGCTGATCATTCCAGTCTGTCATGCCAACAAAATCATGGTAGCAACTGAACAAGCAACAACATGCACACTTTGTTCAAATATGTGTCCCTCTCTCTCTCAAGTCCCCCCCCCCCCCCCCCCCCCCACACACACACACATACTTGCCAATCAAAATTCAAACTGGATATCACTTGTTCCATAAGCACACTTAATTATACTGTTAATAATTATGTCAAGAATTGGATCCTGCTCAGTTTCAGTTGTCTGACAGGAAACGCTTTGTAAAACTGTCCTGATGTAAAGGAGTGTGAAAGAGAGTGAAAGGTGTACTGTAATGGATGGATGATTCTGAATAAATACCCCATAAAGATGTGCTTGGCCAAAAAATGCGCCACTTCTTCCACCACCCCTCCCACCTCCCGATGAAGAGCTGTTGTGCTGCTCCTGCTGGTGTTGACACTGATGCTCATAACCTACTCCTGTGTGGGTTTGTTTTTCACATGCAACTCACTCTGCTAGATGCCGTCGTGTGCGCGAGTGCTCAGCACGATAGGACTGTGCCATGCAAAACACATCTCCCATTGCCGGCAATGCTGTCTCTAGGTACAGCTGGGAACTCTGGGTCAGGAAAGCCTGCAAACAACATAACAACTTCAACTTTACACGCACATCTCAACTTTGGACACACAACTCTGCACGCACATCTCAACTTTACGCACACATCTCAACTCTTCACACGCACATCTCAACTTTACGCACACATCTCAACTCTTCACACGCACATCTCAACTTTACACGCACATCTCAACTTTGGACACACAACTCTGCACGCACATCTCAACTTTACGCACACATCTCAACTCTTCACACGCACATTTCAACTTTACACACAACTTTACACACACATTTCAACTTAACACACACACACATATCAACTTTATACACACATCATCACTATCACTGCCATATTCACACAGAACTGGAAACTGAAGGTCACAAAAAGACTGTAAACAACACAGATGACCAGCTTTACACTACGCTTGAGTTACACACAATCATTAACATTGCTGTTTCCTAACATAGCTAGGAACTCAGGGTCAGAAGGAAAAAAAACCAGTTAACAACACAGATGACTCAAGTTCTAAACACAGTACCGCCACCTTATGCCTTCTTCCACAAACTTTGCTGTTTTTCAAGCCATAAAAGTTACACCTCCTCACAGACAGATAAACACACAGACAGGAAAGTGCAACAAAGTAATAATAATAATTAAAGCTTGACCATAGAGACTATTCTAAGCGCATACATGCGCCCGCGTGCATGCACACACACAAGCACACTGACCATACAAAATTTAAACTCAAAACGTACAACAGAAGCACAAGCGGAAGGATTAAACATCCACACACACATGCTTGCAGACACACACATGCAGCAGTATGAAGACTGTTAACACAACAATGACACACAGCAGTATGACGACTGCTAAATGCAAAAGACAAAGGTCTCACCTCCTGCCCAAAGTAGTCCAGTTTGAAGAGGGTAGATCCTCCCTCCACCTGTGTCTGCACCAGGGTAGGGGGGTGCACCTGACAAACAATCAAAGCACCATGTGACACAAACTACACTGTACTCCTGAACAAGACCACATCTCCAAACTACACTGTACTCCCAAACAATGCCAGAACTTGCACCAAATTACACTGTACTTCAAAACAACACCACAACTTCCTCCAAATTACAGCATACTCCAAAACAACACCAAAACATGCACCAAACTACACTGTATTTCCAAACACCAGACCTTGCACCAAACTACACTGTACTTCCAAACACCACCACAACTTGCACCAAACTACACTGTACTCCGAAACAACACCAGAACTTGCACCAAACTACACTGTACTTCCAAACACCAGACCTTGCACCAAACTACACTACAACTTGCACCAAACTACACTGTACTCCGAAACAACACCAGAACTTTCAACAAATTACACTGTACTCTGAAACAACACCAGAACTTGCACAAACTACACTGTACTTCCAAACAACACCACAACTTGCACCAAACAACACTGTACTCCAAAACAACACCAGAACTTGCACCAAACCACACTGTACTCTGAAACAACACCAGAACTTGCACCAAACCACACTGTACTTTCAGACACCAGAACCTGCAAGTACCGCCAGGGTTGATGAAACTACAATGTAGCCAACAAATGTTTCACTCCAAAATTCACAAACTTTTCATGCCTACTTTTTTTCTCTCAAAATTCAGACCAAATTTGATAGACTGCTCACCAACTCACCTTTAAATCTCATTCGGCAAATGTGCACATTTCATTAACTTCACAGATCAGATGCAAAGCATTATCATTTCATGATCGTAATTTCTATTTGCAAAGCATGAAGCTATCTAGCTAGTTATTCTCAAGGACAGGGACTTATTCATTTACTGGCAATTCAGTCTGACAGGGGGTCAAAATTTACAAGCTGTCAAAGACCTCAGTTGAATTATTAATTTTTCACACTTTCAAGGCCTTTCCCCAAACTTTCAAAGGCCACATAAATCCTGCAGCAACTCGCAAAGATTATCCACTGCCATTTTTCTGAATCAGTAACATCCTTGTTCTGCTCTTGTTCATAGCTGTTCTATCAAAGATCATCCACTGCCATTTTTCTGAATCAGTAACATCCTTGTTCTGCTCTTGTTCATAGCTGTTCTATCAAAGATCATCCACTGCCATTTTTCTGAATCAGTAACGTCCTTGTTCTGCTCTTGTTCATAGCTCTTCTATCAAAGATCATCCACTGCCATTTTTCTGAATCAGTAACGTCCTTGTTCTGCTCTTGTTCATAGCTCTTCTATCATCAGCATTGAGAGTCTGAAACTATGAAAAATAGTTTGCAGTGGCAACTTTCTGTAATCTTGGACATGCAATGTTTTTGCCTCCATATATCAGTTATCACCATTCTTCATCCAACGGAAGGCTAAAATAATTCAAACTTGCCAAATGTCAAATGGTTACTGCTACCACCACTGCAAATGAAGATATATGTACACACACACACACACACACACACACACACACACACACACACACACACACACACTCACACACACAGCACTTACCTCAAAGTATCCTCTGTCAAAGAAGTGTTCACGGAAACACTGAATGATGACTGATCTCATTTTGAGTACCTTGGACGTCTGCAATGCATCCACAAACATATATGATTGCCTCCACACAAACAATACTCTATGACACTGAAAATACTGTGCACTACATAAAGTACTTTATCTGAATTTCAAGCAGTCAACTGTTTATAAAGCTACGCAAATTACTCTTTAACAAGTGACCACCTATCTGAAAACACTGCAGTTTTCTTGGTGCTCTGACTGACGTTTTCAATAGGCTGCTGTTCACAGCAACTCAACAAAGGTGAAGTCAAGGCAAGTCAAACATCAGGGATGAGGTAGGCCCACACAGATCCTATTAGACCTATAAGCATAACAAGGGTAGAACACCCTTTTTACTCTGAATAATATACAACACAATACAGACGTAGATCACAGAGACTAACCACAACAATGCAAACAAGCAAAATACAACCAACTGATCCACACTGATGTCAAGTTGTATCACAAATCTGTCCATGACTATTTGCCAGAGACCAAAGGAGTGTATAATGACATGAAAGCTCCGTAAAACACAAGCGTTCCACACATATATCCACTGTAAATTCTTCAGGTTAAATCAAAAGGTGCTTATAAATTCACACAGGCTAATGAAGCACTCACGTTTTTGCCGCGGATCATCATGTGACGGTTGTCCAGCTGAACATCAGGGTGAGCATCCTGCAACACAGAACAAACGTCACTCAACTGACCACTGTCCACCACAAAACAAAAGACACTGCAAACACAATGGGGCACCGCACTATCAACTGGAAGACAGATGCAATGGGGGGGGGGGGGGGGGGGGGCAGATCTACCCTTTAAAAAGGAGAGAATTTCATTGTCTGTCAGGCGAACAGAAACTGGTTCAAAGACAACAATGGCAGAAATTCTGAAAGATGGCCTATGCACATAAGGGCTATCCTGATCACTCAGATGCCAGTCTGAATGAAAGCCAGCAGGGGAACATGACTGACCACTGTCCTTATGCATTAGCATCCACATTGAAAGCTCCACACCTTAATAAAGCAACAGTGCAAGGTGTACAGGATGCTGTCAAATACAGGCCACAAAATAACTGATGGTAACCATTATAATTAGTTAGTTAGCTGATGTTCTGAACCCAGTTAACCACACAGGTTTATATCAGGGCTATGACAGTGACAATGTATTTTTTGTATGCACATACTTCATGTAATAATGGCTGGCTGGTATATGGAAATAATAAATTCATTCACTGGAGATTTCTACTGGCATCAGGCCAAAGATCAGCAAATGCATTGTATCAAATACATCCCTATAAACCATCACACCTGGCAGTGAAAACGTTCTCATTTACACACAAAAAGAAATCTACCATCTCCATTTATCAGTAGCTACTACTATCCCCACAACCACCATAAACTATTTATCAGTAGTTACCACTACCCCCCCCCCCCCCACCCCCATGAACTACATTTATCAGCAGTTACCACAATCCCCATAACCACCATAAATTATTTACTACTATCCCTCCACACACCCCATAAACTATTTATCAGCACTTACCACTATCCCCCCCCACACCCCATGAACTATATTTATCAGCACTTACCACTATCCCCCCACATCCCATGAACTATTTATCAGCACTTACCACTATCCCCCCACACATCCCATGAACTATTTATCAGCACTTACCACTATCCCCCCACACATCCCATGAACTATATTTATCAGCATTTACCACAATCCCCACAACCACCATAAACTATTTACTACTATCCCCCCCCCCCCCACACACACACACACACACACCCCATGAACTATTTATCAGCACTTACCACAATCCCCACACACCCCATAAACTATTTATCAGCATTTACCACTATCCCCACACATCCCATGAACTACTTACTACTTGTCATTAATTACCGCTATTCTCCCCCCCCCCCAAAAAAAGATATAATATTTGTCAGTAGTTACCACTATCCCAACACATACCCATGAACTATTCATCAGTAGTTACCTCTACAACCCCCCCCCCCCCCCCCCCCCAAAGAACTATCAGTAGTTAACACTACCCACCCCCCAATTATTTCTCGCCAGTTACCACTACGACCCCCCCCCCCCCCCCCATGAACTATTTATCAGTAGTTACCACCCACCTACCCCCCAAAAAATTATCAGCAGTTACCACTAAACCCCCCCCCCCCCCCCCCCCATGAACTATTTATCAGTAGTTACCAGTAATACCTCAATCCCCACGCACACACCCATGAACTACTTATCAGCAATTAGCACTATCCCCCCACATCCCCCAAGAACTGTCTTGATTAACAGCCAGCAACAATCACAACACATGCATGATGTACCACCACATGCATTTCATTTATTTTTGGTCATCCTCAATCAAAGTATTTTGAGTGTTGCAGAGTGCCGTTTTCATGACTGCATTCAGGTATGTTTGTGGATGCACTGCAGACATCCAAAGAGATCAAAACGAGGTCAGTCATCATTCAGTGTTTCCGTATAAGTATAGGTAACCATTTATCAAGCTGAACTGGCCACCAGACCTCGTTCAGCAGGTTCTCGGCACCGCCAGGTGGAGCCGCTCCGATGACCTCCCAGTAGTCCACCTTCATTTCGTGGTTGTCAGGTGCCTGTTACACACAACAAAACACAGGTACATGAAGCACACAAAACAGCAGCTGTTGTTACAAAAGTCAGCAAAATTTCACATTCACCTGCACCGTCTCCATTTTGTGACGGTCAGGTGTATGTGCCAGCAAAGGTAAGCCAAACTCTTACTCCGTGACTACATAATTCAAAGGTGGCAGCTCTGTCATAACAAGAAGGTCTATCACACCAACCTAACACAAACCAGATCCTAGATAACAAATTCTGAATAAATACTTTCTCACAAGAGAAAACAACTGCACAGTACAATTTACACGTTACAGGAACAAAACAAAACAAAGAAACCAGATCCTAGTTAACAAATTCTGAATAAATACTTTCTCACAAGAGAAAACAACTGCACAGTACAATTTACACATTACAGGAACAAAACAAAACAAAGAAATGAAAACAAACAACAATAACAACAAAAGAAGAGGGAATGAAAACAAAATCATCCAGTCACTAGTCTAACAACCAAGGCAAAACTTTCATACCTGTTTCCCTTCCGGCAGCTCACTGATAACACCATAGACACAAATGGCGGACTCTAAAGCCAACGTCAAACCATCATATGTCTGACACTGAAACAGAATATCAGTAAGTTTTGGTTATGGAGTGAGAACTGTCAGTTGGTATTGCTAACTGAAAACAAAATATTCTCCCCCCCCCCCCCCACCCTTCCCAAGTATCTGGAAAAAGATGAGTCTGAAGACTATTTTTTTCTCTACCTTAATTCATTAAGAATAAATTAATAAAGACAGACAAGTGAAATGTATGTTTTCAAGTTCATATTTTTCAAGATTCGTACTGGAGATGGGGGCGGGGGATTTGTTTCGTTTCAGTTAGCATTACTGAACAACACAGTGTGATATATCACTTTAGATTGTTTATGGAGTAGTATAACCTAACAAATGAGTTAAGATATAGGTCCTCATTCAAAACCTTGTACCATACACAAAGCAAAAAACAGCAAGCAAATGTCCTTACCAGTTTGTCTGTGAACACACATTGCAGATAGCCTGTTCCATCCCTCAATACCACAAACATCAAGTTCTTGCCTGCAGGGAGAAAAAGAAAAGAACACAGATTACATGCATGCATGTAACAGACCAGCAAAGGAAGGTATTAACGTTTGATACCACTACCCATAGTATGAAAGAAAAATGTCTTCAAAGAGAGGTGTTCTTTGGTAAGAGGTATGCTCGCAGTATAAGAGATATACTCCCAGTACCAACAGTGTAGCTGTGGGTGAGCTGGGGGTGGGGGGGGGGGGAGGATGACATGTCTTAAAAGCATGATAAGTCTGTTAAGGAATGTCTTTCAACACATTTCAAACTGCACAATCGTAATGATGTATTGCATGCATTCTGGTACCCTGGTAGCATAGCTTACTGAACATCTGTCACCTTTTTTCTAGACTGAAGTGAAGAAGAAAAAAAAAGAGCAAGTAACTGATCGCTGAGGCACAACATCTGGACGATCTGAAACAGAGTAAATCTGGAAGAAGAAAAAAGAAGAAAAGAAAAAAAGAAGAAAATTAGGCACAGAGAGAAGAAAGTCATACTCTTTGTTTCATGAAATAAAAATGATTGGGTACAATCTAAGTGGCATGCGTTTTGGGTTTGCTAGAAACTGCTATGTCATTGCCTTTCTCCCTCTGTAATTCACCTGCCACCTGCTTCTCTTAGTGTCAATCGCAATGTATACCAAGCACGCATTTTTGGCACACTGGCCTGCAGGCCTGTCGCATCAGAGCATGCACCACACCTGCATGACTCATTCATGACTGTGCAAGACCACACACCTGCATTCATCACACATGTTATGAGGTCATGAATAAACACGGACAATATGCACCCCCCAGCAAACTCGGAGTGTATCTGTGATTCTACCATTTCATTCATGAAACCAGCCAAACACTTGATCCAGACCTCCCAGTTC
The DNA here is from genome assembly GCA_963584105.1 of Alviniconcha strummeri. Taxonomy (NCBI): domain Eukaryota; kingdom Metazoa; phylum Mollusca; class Gastropoda; family Provannidae; genus Alviniconcha; species Alviniconcha strummeri. The sequence goes on along the minus strand of OY757550.1, from coordinate 14,862,019 downwards.
CCCCTCCTCCGCCCCCCCCCCCCCCCCCCTTCAGAGTACCAACCTTGACGTCTGCATTCGTGAACCCAGCCGAACACCTTGACTCTGACCTCCCTGTTGCCAACAGCGTCCCTGATCTTGATCTGCAAAAGACATCACACATGTTATGCTCCATCCATTGACACACCACTAAAGCCTCAGATAAAGTGCCACCGAAAAAACAGTGAGGACAGCCACATCATCTTATTACAATGCCAGGTGTACGTACATGCAGGCAAAAAGATCACATACGCACGTTAAAGATCCTGTAATCCATGTCAGAGTTGGGTGAATTATGGAAACACCAAAATTACTAAGCATGCACTAGAAGTAGAAGTGTCAGTCTTCATAATGTTGCAGCTCTGCTGTTAGCATAGTACTGGCACATCAGTGCAGCACAGTAAACCGCTCAGCCACAATGGTGGAGGCAGAAAAGCAACATAAGCATCAAGCACTCACCAGTTTCGGGGCAGGCAGACTGGGATCCTGCTCAATGACGATCTTCTTGGCCTCCTCCAGGTTCTTCTCTCTCCTCTCCGCCTTCTCAGCCTGCAGCAGCAAGAGACAATCTTGTTTACCCAGCAAGGATTTCAAAAGCTCATCCACACTTGCACGGAATGGACAGTTACTAGGAAAACTATTACATGCATTGTTACTACAAAGAGGGTTCATTTACAAATGCATATTATTTCTTTACTGTTTCAATCAATCAATGAGACTTCATTTACAGATTTTATTTCTTTACAATTTCAAAGAGAGTTTATTCACAAACAGATTTTATATGTTTACAGTTTCAAAAAGTTCAGTTTACAAAAAAAATAAAAAATCTTTACAATTTCATTGGGTTCATTTACAAATAAATATTTCTTTACAGTTTCAATGAGAGTTCGTCTACAAACCGATTTTATTTCTTTACAGTTTTAACAGGTTTACAGATTTCATTTCTTTACAATTTCAAAGAGAGTTCATTTGCAAACAGATTTTATTTCTTTACAGTTTCAGAATCTGAAGTTATTGGGCTACCTTGTGAAATTATAATTTTCATAACCATGTTTTTAAAGTCCTGTCAAGCACATTGGGTCACCTCAGGATGAGTTGAACATTCAAAATTCTGAACTACCTTGTAAAACTACAATTTTCATAACCATGTTTTTAAAATCCTGTCAACTGCATCGAGTCACCTCAGGATGAGTTGAACATTCAAGATTCTTTTACGCCAGTTCAAAACACAATTCACTTTATGATATATATATGTATGTATCATAATTTTGTCCAATTCACTGTTACAATGTTAAAAACTAACCATCCGTCAATCTATCAGTGCACAATAACAAGTTTTGGTACCCATTTATATTCCATAGGCACTAACACTGTAACAGCGGGAACCTGTTTAAATCACTTGTGACTATGACTATGAGCAGGGTGACCTATATTATTCCATGGGCCCACACTGGAAACTGCATTAGCCAAAACTAACACAGCTAAAATGTAGGGAAAGGATTTGAAAAAAATAAAGGTGAATGGACAGGGAAGGTAGAAATTAGCACAAGGAAGGAACTTCTGGCAGTGGGTGAAGCATACCTGGCTATATTCTGACCTTCCCCAGGCTTTAAAGGGAGAACACTTGTCACCTCTGGGTTCTCAACAGATGGGACTTTAATTCCTGCATCCACAGTACCACACCGCGAGTCATGCAGACCCAAATGTGCAAGATGGCTGCAGCACCAAAGAAGAAAACCTTTTTTTTTACCTCAAGATCAGCTTTCTTGCTCTGTTTCTTCTGCTCTGTCTGCCACAAACTGGTTATCTTCTTCTTCTGGCTTTTTGACACAGGGTCATAGCACTGCAAACAGAGACAAAAGTGCGACCCTGACAACAGTCCAAAATGCAGCTCATGTCAGGCATCACAACAGTAACGACTGACAATACACGTAGGGAGCAGCAACAGCAAGAACTCAATCACCCATCTGCATGTATCCACTGCCATGTATTGTATATATATATATGTATTATCAAATCGGTCATGTCTGTGTGCTTGTTTAAATGTGGTTCATGTGGGATCAATTGGTTTCAAATGCTTTGCATTTTGTCATGGGCGGTGGGGTGTGGCGGGAGCACTTTGCTCTGCCACAACAGTTTACTCACAGAAATGATAGTTTCCTCTTCTTTTTCAGATAAAGCACTGTCACTGTCACTGTCGGGTTTGACTCAAATTTTTACAAATGCAACCATTCCCCCCCCCAAACTGGTATTGTGGTAAAAGCACAGAATCCCCAATTATTAAAGACAGCTGCATTCCATCTGGCAAGATGTTTTAACTGTTCATTCAGTCAACAGATGTAGATCGATAATAAAATCTTAGTTAGTTAGTAGGAAAATGTTGCCATGTTCCTTGTAAGAGGCTAATAGTAATACATGTGATAGTAAATTAGCAGCTTAGCTTAGTCAGTCCACTTTGTGTGCTCTTCTGAGAAGGGTTGTTCTAATACATCTGTAATACTAGTACTGTAGTACTAAGTAGTAGTATTCATCAGCTGAGGAAATTTCATTTTTGTCTCTCTTTTCCCTTCTTTTTTTGTCCAATAATACTAATAGAATACTAATACTAGTAATAGAGAAAGTTGGTTTCTCATGTTCCGAGTTTCTTGTTAAATTATATTACCTGTCCCTCAGTTTTGCTGTCCACAAAAATTGGGGGAAATGGTTCCTTTCCTGCTTTCCGCATGGCCTGAAAATATGAAACAAGACCTGTCTGAAGTAAAAGATTATGCATCACACTTGCATCAAGTGTAGCCGTAGTTAAAAACCAGAAAAAGCTCATTTCCTGCACATAAACTGATTAAGCAGCAAACCAAAACACTTTATTTTTTTACATCAACCAATTCACTGAATGCACATCTACAACTACAAGATGGAACAGTTTTAGTTCTTTTACTGAACTGGACAGTATTGTGTGGTATGATGGGTAAGTTTTGCTTCTTTTTCTGTGCATAGCACAAGTATAATAAATGAAGCCCAGTGGAACTAAAAATCTGTCAAATTTACCGTAGATGAAAAATATCTGACTATAATTTATAGTGTAATTAATGTAATGTACTTGTAAGCTCTGTCTCTAGCATCAGCGTCGCTGGACTGTATGTTGACAACACTTTGTACCTGAAGCACTGTCTTGAATGGGTTGTCCTTTGATCCATCTCCGGTTTCATCACTACCACTTGACTCTGATGTGTAAATTTCCACTGAAAATTAAAAAAACTAAATGTATTATTAACTCCAGTAACAAACACTTTCTCAAAAGTACATGAAAATATGAACAAACAAAGAATATAAGCAAAACATGCAGTAGATGGGCACTTGAGAAATCCTCTTTATTATCATCATTATTATTATTTATAAAATGGGTGAACTGCAGGATGCACCTCCAAATCCATTAGATTATAATAACTAAACACATAAAACTTTAAAAGGATAAACACAATTTCTCTTCAGACAAAACCAAAACCAAAAAACAAACAAGTTCTGTTAGTTATGCACTAAGCCTTTAAAATCTGTCACTAACAAAGAATATAAGCAACACGTGCGGTAGACGAGTGCTCTAGAAATCCCCTTTATTATTATTATTTATAAAATGGGTGAATTACAGGATGCTCAGACTTTAAAATCAGTTTTTTGTTTTTGTTTTGAATGGGCAAATAAGTTAATCAGTTATGTCTGTAATTAGTGTAAAACTAAAACCAAGGCAAAACTCAGTGGGTTTTTTAAATTTTGAAATCAACAGAAATATTCCATATATGGTGCTGGTTACTACTAATATTTAATAATATATTATTTACTATTAAAAACTAAAAAAGTCTAGTCCAGTCTGGACTGGTCTAGTTGCAGGGCTCCCCAGACCCCCAATCTGTGCATATTCAACTCATGCATTAGGAGTAGGACCTCAAATTCACTCTTTAGACTTTCACTCTATCAGTCTCTGCATGAAATTTACTCTTTAAAATGCGTAACAAGGAGTGAAAATATTCCTTAAAATTCTAGGTGATAACAACCATCAATTTTTCAACAAGACAGACCACCCAACATATTTTCAAAGCTGCAGTTGCACAACTACTGAAATAGCAAGATCATGTGCAGTATCAATGTGCTATGAATCAGTAACCAAAATGTATTCTCGATGTTCATTAGCTGTTGCTTTTCACTTTATCCAAATTATTCCAATCACACAAGCTGCAACTTTGTAAGTGAATATGAATAGTACATGTGTGTTTATTGCAATGGCACTCAAACTCAAAGGCTATTCAGTCGCCAAAAACCCAAATTCACAAGGCCTACAACAAAAAACTAAACTTGTAAAACTTTCACACTGTTGCATCATGGCTAAGTGAATTTGACTTGGCTGTATAGATCTACACAAGGACAGCCAAACAGTGAAGTGTCATGTCTGCACAGAAGTGATCTACAGTTATGTTCCAACAATTATGCATATAAAAAACAAATCTGCTCTGAGTTCAGTGAACTTTGCGCAGTCATTGCCAACAAGACAAGAAAGAATCAGAGACCACTAGGATGCTCTACAGTCAAAGCAGCACTGAGTTCATATGCAGAAATCCATCTGAAGAAAGTGTTTACATATATATACAGCTCTTTAATCACAGCTTGGAGCGGCCCTTGTGTTTACTTGTGCACGATTTCCTGGATTCCAAATTTGATGGATAAGTAATTGCACAATAAGTTGAATAATGGAGAGCCCTGACCTGCACATTCCTAATAACTGCAAGTGCAACGTTTCTCTTTCTGCCTTGAAGTTGAATTTTGATTGCAAATTCTCTGTCTCTGTCTGTCGCTCTCTGTTCTTGTGGTATGCCCTCCAAACAAAACGGAAATGAAGATACCCTTTGGAATTGCTTGTAGTGGGTGAAACTATCCTTTAAATTGCTAGACAGGGGCGAGTCCACCCCCTAGAATGCAAAAAATAGGGAGCCCCGAGTCGGATGCCTGAAAACAAGTTGGACACAGAACTGATGATGCTTCTGTTTGTGTCTCCATAACTTATTCCATTGCGCGTACCCACGTCGCTGAAATGTCTATCGACATCTTGTGTAAGATATTCAAGATTCAGAGAAGTACTAACACAGTAACACTAACAGTAACACTGAAGCCCTCATAGTCATAATCATAGTTTCAAACCCGCATGGACACCCAGGTCCAGTTCCAGACGATGTAAATCTTACAGCGGAAACCATCTTACCCAGAGACATCCCTTCAACTCCTTCAGCAACACCAGCCATAGTCCTCTATTCAAAATATCTTTGTAAATATACGATATCCACACAGCTGTTTGTGAGCCGTGTATGATTTCCTCTTCTAATCCCACGAGCCACACCAAGATGACGAAACTTGTAGACGACGGAAACGGATTTATCAAAATTTAGGACTGACATCTAAACGACCTTTCGTCGACGATGGCACAAAATAAACATTTGACTGGTTTCTGTGACGCAAAAGTAAAATAATTCACAGAAACACAAAAACAAAGATCTTTCCTAACACAGACAATTGTGCCAAAACTGCTTTCTTTTGACTTTGTACAGCCAGAAAAATCACGTTATAGAATCCGGTAATAGTTTTTTGGTTTCGACACACGGGCTTTGCCGAGTACATGCGCACCACTGTGCTATAAATAAACTGCCTGCCAATGCGCAACTCCACATAGTTCAGGAGCTGTGTGAGAGTCGAGGTGGCCGTCATGGGCTGTCCGTCCTAGAAAGCCTTCTGGTTTCCGTGGACGTAAAGCTATATTGAACCATGCTTCGGCATTGGTCTCAGCTTGTTCCTACTATGTCAACCGACATCCGAGGACATTAAGCAACACTACCTACCTACCTGCGCAACTCCTTTTTTTCTTTTCTTTTTAACCTAATTAATTATGTCCAAGCATTTCGTTTCAATAGGGTTTTTGGTCATTCTCCACAGCATATTCCTCGGTTCTGATCAGCAGAGGTTTCTGGTTGGCTCTGACTGAGTGGAGATGATGAAACCGTGAAGTTTTAAGTTAAGACAGAACTGATTGACCACTAGCGTTGCAGGAGCTGTGTGAGAGTCGACTGAGGTGCCGGGACGTCCTGGGCTGTCCGTCCTAACGAGCCTTCTGGTTTCCGTGGACGTAAAGATTTATTGAACCGTGCTTCGGCATTGCGGGTCACAACTTGTCTCTAATATGTCAACTGACATCTGAGGACACTAAGCAACACCGTTCATCCATTCATCCACTTGAGCGTTCTCGACTGAACTCGCGCCTTACTCAGTGTGTGTGTGTGTGTGTGTGTGTGGAGGGTGGAGGGGGGGAGGGTTTTTTCCATTCTTTCCAGATGTTGACCATTGCGTCATTTTGTGCTGTCCTTACATTCATGTCCTACCCATTGCTTCATTTTGCCGCTCTCCTTAGATTCATGTCCTACCCATTGCTTCATTTTGTGCTCTCCTTACATTCATGTCCTACTCATTGCTTCATTTTGTACTCTCCTTACATTCATGTCCTACCCATTGCTTCATTTTGTGCTCTCCTTACATTCATGTCCCACCCATTGCTTCATTTTGTGTTCTCGTTACAGTCATGTCCTACCCATTGCTTCATTTTGTGCTCTCCTTACATTCATGTCCTGCTCACGTTTCAAGTACTTCTGTCGAGGCCTAAGGTGCAAGGTGTTGTTTCTCTGTGTGTGTGTGTGTGTGTGTGTGTGTGTGTGTGTGTGTGTGTGTGTGTGTGTGTGTGTGTGTGTCTGTGTGTGTCTGTGTGTGTCTGTGTGTGTGCCGTGTGCATGCGTGCGTGTGTGTGGAGGTTGCGGGGGGGGGTGGGGGGGGCATCAGGTTTGGTATCGCATGTCTGCACGGTATTGGCGGTAACAGTCACACACATAACAAAGTCAGAAGTGTGATTCACACAGTTTTACTGTCAGACGTCAGGTGTCAGGCCCATCACAACAACACTGAGCATTCGCGCTTCAAGTAATTATTGAAATTCACGTGGATGTGTATACAAAACAAATTACTTTGTAGTGTATATCGTGCTTTTGAAAAAGAAGAAGAGCAGTTAAAATAAATGATTTTGCACTTTAAATTGTGCGAGCAATTAATTCAAGTTTTCTGAGCACAATTGCTGTACATTACCAGGCAAATTCTTAACAGATACTTATGACACTAGAGTGATCCATAAGCCACAATTCCACAAAAGTAATGTTTGTAAAGCTCTAACAATTGTTTCTTCTTCTTAAAGCAAAGCCTGAAACATGTTGCCTAAAACATCATTTACGCAAAACATTTCGTTGCCTCAAACATCATTTACACAAGTTTAGGCATTCCGTTGCCTAAAACACCATTTACACAAAGCATTCCGTTGCCTAAAACACCATTTACACAAAGCATTCCGTTGCCTAAAACATTTACACAAAGCATTCCGTTGCCCAAAACATCATTTACACAAATCATTCCGGTGCCTAAAACATCATTTACATAAAGGTGTGCGTCAGCAGTCAGCCTCTGTCAGTGCAAACACTCATTCGGAGAAACGCACTAAAACACTATATTGCAACGTAGTTTACATGGTGCAGTTTATGCAGTTTGTTTCAGTTTTTACTTTGTCCTAAGCAAATGCACAGTTCAAAACTCTTCTCATTAAATAAACCCTTTTTCAAGTCAGTCCGCAAAACCAGTCCCTACTCAAACATAAAAAAACAATGCATACATACACGAAGATCAAACACAAAAAAGAAGAATATAGAAGAATATTCATACTAAAAAAAAAAGTATCGGGTATGTATATAATTATACGTTTACCAATTCAAACGTACACAGTTATATAAAAGTTATATAAAATGATGACAAAAATAAATCAAACAGGCATATACCATAACAAAGCAACCGGTTAATATGTCCGACTTTGAAAAAGGAAGAAAATGCTTCCAGTTCCAAACATCCCAGGGGATGAACGGGAAAAACCGGAGTGCCCGAGGAATGAAAAACCCATTAGTCGGAGGCAAACATAACCCTACTGATATTATAATCGAAGAAAAAACTGAACCTTCATCGGGGTTCCACTGAGAGAGAAAAAAGTAGCCTAAATATTGAACAGCATATAGTAACATCCAGTAGACGACAGCCAAGTGACAGCCACGTTTAGTTATAGTCTTTCATTCATTCCATCTGGTTTCCTGCTGCCAAGTTTATGTCTCCATGTCTTTTGTGTCATTCACACTGTCTGTAAAGAGAAGCTACAGGCCTTTTATGCAAATGTTATGGATGGTGTTGCCA
>OY757550.1:14803697-14848697 GCA_963584105.1 Alviniconcha strummeri | reverse complement strand
TAGACAGACAGAGAGACACAGACAGACACATAGACACATAGACACATAGACACACAGACACACAGACACACACACACACACACACACACACACACACACACACACACACACACACACACACACACACACACACACACACACACACACACACACACACACACACACACACACACACACACACACACACACACACACACACACACACACACACACACACACACACACAAACACACACACCTTACCTCGGTCTTGATCTTGGCTCTTGGGGACATCTGTGTGTGGCATCCGTCGTGGCCCTCCGTCTCGGTCATCCGTCTCAGGGACATCCGTCTGTGACATCCATCCCCGAAACGTAAGGCCATTGCAGATGGCACATAATGCATGTCCCTCAGATGGAAAGCCAAGATAGTGGGCCCACCCATCTTGACATTCCGTCTGAGGTACATTCTCTGTGCCAGTCCGCCCTGGTCGTCCGTCTCGGGGACTTCCGTCTGGATCTTCCGTCTCGGGGACTTCCGTCTGGATCCTCCGTCTCGGAGACATCCGTCTGGGTCCTCCGTCTAGGCAACATCCGTCTGGGCCCTCCGTCTAGGCGACATCCGTCTGGATCCTGCGTCTCAGGGACATCCGTCTGGATCCTCCGTCTCGGGGACATCCGTCTGGGTCCTCCGCCTAGGCGACATCCGTCTGGGCCCTCCGTCTAGGCGACATCCGTCTGGATCCTCCGTCTCAGGGACATCCGTCTGGATCCTCCGTCTCAGGGACATCCGTCTGGGTCCTCCGCCTAGGCGACATCCGTCTGGGCCCTCCGTCTAGGCGACATCCGTCTGGATCCTCCGTCTCAGGGACATCCATCTGGATCCTCCGTCTCGGGGACATCCGTCTGTATCCTCCGTCTTAGGCGCATCCGTCTGGAACCTCCGTCTCGGGGACATCCGTCTGGATCCTCCGTCTCGGGACATCCGTCTCGATCCTCCGTCTCGGGGACATCCGTCTCGATCCTCCGTCTCGGGGACATCCGTCTCGATCCTCCGTCTCGGGGACATCCGTCTCGGCCTTCAAATCACATGAACGGAATTTAGTTTAATCAATACTCACAGAGCAGTTTAACCAAATACTAGAAGTCATTAATTCTAACAGAACATGTACCAATTGAATGAAAGCAATATCAATAAAATGTAAATAGATAGTAACTTCGAAAGCTAATTGACTGAATCAACCCGAAAAACATAATACACACTACATCTCATTAGAAAACAGATAGACAGACAGACAGACAGACAGACAGACAGACAGACAGACAGGTAGGCAGGCAGGCAGGCAGGCAGGCAAGCAGGCAAGCAGGCAGGCAGGCAGCGGGTTGGCAGGCAGGCAGGCAAGCAGGCAGGCAGGCAAGCATATAGACAGATAGACAGACAGACACACACAGACAGACACATAGACACACACACACACACACACCTTACCTCCGTCTTGATCTTGGCTCTTGGGGACATCTATGTGTGGCATCCGTCGTGGCCCTCCGTCTCGGTCATCCGTCTCAGGGACATCCGTCTGTGACATCCGTCTCCGAAACGTAAGGCCAGTGCAGATGGCACACATGCATGTCCCTCAGATGGAAAGCCAAGATAGTGGGCCCACCTATCTTGACATTCCGTCTGAGGTACATTCTCTGTGCCAGTCCGCCCTGGTCGTCCGTCTCGGGGACTTCCGTCTGGATCCTCCGTCTCGGGGACTTCCGTCTGGATCCTCCGTCTCGGGGACATCCGTCTGGGTCCTCCGTCTAGGCAATATCCGTCTGGGCCCTCCGTCTCAGGGACGTCCGTCTGGGTCCTCCGCCTAGGCGACATCCGTCTGGGCCCTCCGTCTAGGCGACATCCGTCTGGATCCTCCGTGTCAGGGACATCCATCTGGATCCTCCGTCTCGGGGACATCCGTCTGGATCCTCCGTCTAGGCGACATCCGTCTGGATCCTCCGTCTCGGCGACGTCCGTTTGGATCCTCCGTCTCGGGGACATCCGTCTCGATTATCCGTCTAAGGGACATCCGTCTGTATCCGCCGTCTCGGGGACATCCGTCTGTATCCTCCGTCTTAGGCGCATCCGTCTAGAACCTCCGTCTCGGGGACATCCGTCTGGATCCTCCGTCTCAAGGACATCTGTCTGGAACCTCCGTCTCGGGGACATCCGTCTCGATCCTCCTTCTCGTGGACATCCGTCTGGATCCTCCGTCTCGGGGACTTCCGTCTGGATCCTCCGTCTTGGGGACATCCGTCTGGGTCCTCCGTCTAGGCAACATCCGTCTGGGCCCTCCGTCTCGGGAATATCCGTCTGGATCCTCCGTCTCAGGGACATCCGTCTGGATCCTCCGTCTCGGGGACATCCGTCTGGGTCCTCCGCCTAGGCGACATCCGTCTGGGCCCTCCGTCTCGGGGACATCCGTCTGGATCCTCCGTGTCAGGGACATCCATCTGGATCCTCCGTCTCGGGGACATCCGTCTGGATCCTCCGTCTAGGCGACATCCGTCTGGATCCTCCGTCTCGGCGACGTCCGTCTGGATCCTGCGTCAAGGCGACATCTGTCTGGATCATCCGTCTCGGGGACATCCGTCTCGATCATCCGTCTCGGGGACATCCGTCTGTATCCTCCGTCTTAGGCGCATCCGTCTGGAACATCCGTCTTGGGGACATCCGTCTGGATCCTCCGTCTCGGGGACATCCGTCTGGATCCTCCGTCTCGGGGACATCCGTCTCGATCCTCCGTCTCGGGGACATCCGTCTCGATCCTCCGTCTCGGGGACATCCGTCTCGGCCTTCAAATCACATCAACGGAAGTTAGTTTAATCATTACTCACAGAGCAATTTAACCAAATACTAGAAGTCAGTAATTCTAACAGAACATGTACCAATTCAATGAAAGCAATATCAATAAAATGTAAATAGATAGTAACTTCGCAAGCTGATAGACTGAATCAAACCGAAAGACATAATATACACTACATCACATTAGAAAACAGATAGACAGACAGACAGACAGACAGACAGAAAGACAGACAGACAGACAGACAGACAGACAGACAGACAGACAGACAGACAGACAGACAGGCAGGCAGGCAGGCAGGCAGGCAGGCAGGCAGGCAGGCAGGCAGGCAGGCAGACAGGCAGGCAGGCAGGCAGGCAGGCAGGCAGGAAGGCAGGCAAGCAGGCAGGCAGGCAGGCAGTCTGGCAGGCAGGCAGGCAGGCCGGCCGGCAAGCATATAGACAGATAGACAGACACACAAACACACAAACAGACACATAGACAAACACACACCCTACCTCCGTCTTCATCTTGGCTCTTGGGGACATCTGTGTGTGGCATCCGTCGTGGCCCTCCGTCTCGGTCATCCGTCTCAGGGACATCCGTCTGTGACATCCGTCCCCGAAACGTAAGGCCAGTGCAGATGGCACACATGCATGTCCCACAGATGGAAAGCCAAGATAGTGGGCCCACCCATCTTGACATTCCGTCTGAGGTACATTCTCTGTGCCAGTCCGCCCTGGTCGTCCGTCTCGGGGACTTCCGTCTGGATCGTCCGTCTCGGGGACATCCATCTGGGTCCTCCGTCTAGGCGACATCCGTCTGGGCCCTCCGTCTCGGGGACATCCGTCTGGATCCTCCGTCTCAGGGACATCCGTCTGGATCCTCCGTCTCGGAGACATCCGTCTGGATCCTCCCTCTAGGCGACATCCGTCTGGATCCTCCGTCTCTGGGACATCCGTCTATATCCTCCGTCTCGGGGACATCCGTCTGGATCCTCCATCTCAGGGACATCCGTCTGGATCCTCCGTCTAGGGAACATCCGTCTGGATCCTCCGTCTCAGGGACATCCGTCTATATCCTCCGTCTCGGGGACATCCGTCTGGATCCTCCGTCTCGGGGACATCCGTCTCGATCCTCCGTCTCGGGGACATCCGTCTCGATCCTCCGTCTCGGGGACATCCGTCTCGGCCTTCAAATCACATCAACGGAATTTAGTTTAATCAGTACTCACAGAGCAATTTAACCAACTACTAGAAGTCATTAATTCTAACAGAACAAGTACCAATTGAATGAAAGCAATATCAATAAAATGTAAATAGATAGTAACTTCGCAAGCTGATAGACTGAATCAAACCGAAAGACATAATATACACTACATCACATTAGAAAACAGATAGAGAGACAGTCAGACAGACAGACAGACAGACAGACAGACAGACAGGCAGGCAGGCAGGCAGGCAGGCAGGCAGGCAGGCAGGCAGGCAGGCAGGAAGGCAGGAAGGCAGGCAAGCAGGCAGGCAGGCAGGCAGTCTGGCAGGCCGGCCGGCCGGCCGGCCGGCAAGCATATAGACAGATAGACAGACACACAAACACACAAACACACACATAGACAAACACACACCCTACCTCCGTCTTCATCTTGGCTCTTGGGGACATCTGTGTGTGGCATCCGTCGTGGCCCTCCGTCTCGGTCATCCTTCTCAAGGACATCCGTCTGTGACATCCGTCCCCGAAACGTAAGGCCAGTGCAGATGGCACACATGCATGTCCCACAGATGGAAAGCCAAGATAGTGGGCCCACCCATCTTGACATTCCGTCTGAGGTACATTCTCTGTGCCAGTCAGCCCTGGTCGTCCGTCTCGGGGACTTCCGTCTGGATCGTCCGTCTCGGGGACATCCGTCTGGGTCATCCGTCTAGGCGACATCCGTCTGGGCCCTCCGTCTCGGGGACATCCGTCTGGATCCTCCGTCTCAGGGACATCCGTCTGGATCCTCCGTCTCGGAGACATCCGTCTGGATCCTCCCTCTAGGCGACATCCGTCTGGATCTTCCGTCTCTGGGACATCCGTCTGGATCCTCCGTCTCAGGGACATCCATCTGGATCCTCCGTCTCGGGGACATCCGTCTGGATCCTCCGTCTAGGCGACATCCGTCTGGATCCTCCGTCTCGGCGACGTCCGTCTGGATCCTCCGTCTCGGGGACATCCGTCTCGATCATCCGTCTCCGGGACATCCGTCTGTATCCTCCGTCTCGGGGACATCCGTCTGTATCCTCCGTCTTAGGCGCATCCGTCTATAACCTCCGTCTCGGGGACATCCGTCTGGATCCTCCGTCTCAGGGACATCCGTCTGGAACCTCCGTCTCGGGGATATCCGTCTCGGTCCTCCGTCTCGGGGACATCCGTCTCGATCCTCCGTCTCGGGGACATCCGTCTCGGCCTTCAAATCACATCAACGGAATTTAGTTTAATCAATACTCACAGAGCAATTTAACCAAATACTAGCAGTCATTAATTCTAACAGAACATGTACCAACTGAATGAAAGCAATATCAACAAAATGTAAATAGATAGTAACTTCGAAAGCTAATAGACTGAAAATACCCGAAAGACATAATACACACTACATCACAGTAGAAAACAGACAGACAGACAGACAGACAGACAGACAGACAGACAGACAGACAGACAGACAGACAGACAGGCAGGCAGGCAGGCAGGCAGGCAGGCAGGCAGGCAGGCAGGCAGGCAGGCAGGCAGGCAGGCAGGCAGACAGGCAGGCAGGCAGGCAGGCAAGCAGGCAGGCAGGCAGCGGGCTGGCAGGCAGGCAAGCATATAGACAGATAGACAGACAGACACACACACACAGACACATAGACACACAAACACACACACCTTACCTCCGTCTTGATCTTGGCTCTTGGGGACATCTGTGTGTGGCATCCGTTCTGGCCCTCCGTCTCGGTCATCCGTCTCATGGACATCCGTCTGTGACATCCGTCTCCGAAACGTAAGGCCAGTGCAGATGGCACACATGCATGTCCCTCAGATGGAAAGCCAAGATAGTGGGCCCACCCATCTTGACATTCCGTCTGAGGTACATTCTCTGTGCCAGTCCGGCCTGGTCGTCCGTCTCCTGGACTTCCGTCTGGATCGTCCGTCTCGGGGACATCCGTCTGGGTCCTCCGTCTAGGCGACATCCGTCTGGGCCCTCCGTCTCGGGGACATCCGTCTGGATCCTCCCTCTAGGCGACATCCGTCTGGATCCTCCGTCTCTGGGACATCCGTCTATATTCTCCGTCTCGGGGACATCCGTCTGGGTCCTCCGTCTAGGCGACATCTGTCTGGGCCCTCCGTCTCGGGGACATCCGTCTGGATCCTCCGTCTCAGGGACATCCGCCTGGATCCTCCGTCTCGGAGACATCCGTCTGGATCCTCCGTCTAGGCGACATCCGTCTGGATCCTCCGTCTCAGGGACATCCGTCTATATCCTCCGTCTCGGGGACATCCGTCTGGGTCCTCCGTCTAGGCGACATCCGTCTGGGCCCTCCGTCTCGGGGACATCAGTCTGGATCCTCCGTCTCAGGGACATCCGTCTGGATCCTCCGTCTCGGAGACATCAGTCTGGATCCTCCGTCTAGGCGACATCCGTCTGGATCCTCCGTCTCTAGGACATCCGTCTGGATCCTCCGTCTAGGGGACATCCGTCTAGATGATCCGTCTAGGCGACATCCGTCTCGATCATCCGTCTCAGGGACATCCGTCTGGAACCTCCGTCTCGGGGACATCCGTCTGTATCCTCCGTCTTAGGTGCATCCGTCTGGAACCTCCGTCTCGCGGACATCCGTCTGGATCCTCCGTCTCAGGGACATCCGTCTGGAACCTCCGTCTCGGGTACATCCGTCTCGATCCTCCGTCTCGGGGAAATCCGTCTCCGCCTTCAAATCACATCAACGGAAGTTAGTTTAATCATTACTCACAGAGCAATTTAACCAAATACTAGAAGTCATTAATTCTAACAGAACATGTACCAATTGAATGAAAGCAATATCAACAAAATGTAAATAGATAGTAACTTCGAAAGCTAATAGACTGAATCAACCCGAAAGACATAATATACACTACATCACATTAGAAAACAGATAGACAGACAGACAGACAGACAGACAGACAGACAGACAGGCAGACAGGCAGGCAGGCAGGCAGGCAGGCAGGCAGGCAAGCAGGCAGGCAGGCAGCGGGCTGGCAGGCAGGCAGGCAAGCAGGTAGACAGGCAAGCATATAGACAGATAGACAGACACACACACACAGACAGACACATAGACACACACACACACACACACACCTTACCTCCGTCTTGATCTTGGCTCCTGGGGACATCTGTGTGTGGCATCCGTCGTGGCCCTCCGTCTCGGTCATCCGTCTCAGGGACATCCGTCTGTGACATCCGTCTCCGAAACGTAAGGCCAGTGCAGATGGCACACATGCATGTCCCTCAGATGGAAAGCCAAGATAGTGGGCCCACCTATCTTGACATTCCGTCTGAGGTACATTCTCTGTGCCAGTCCGCCCTGGTCGTCCGTCTCGGGGACTTCCGTCTGGATCCTCCGTCTCGGGGACTTCCGTCTGGATCCTCCGTCTCGGGGACATCCGTCTGGGTCCTCCATCTAGGCAACATCCGTCTGGGCCCTCCGTCTCGGTAACATCCGTCTGGATCCTCCGTCTCAGGGACATCCGTCTGGATCCTCGGTCTAAGGGACATCCGTCTGGGTCCTCCGCCTAGGCGACATCCGTCTGGGCCCTCCGTCTAGGCGACATCCGTCTGAATCCTCCGTCTCAGGGACATCCATCTGGATCCTCCGTCTCGGGGACATCCGTCTGGATCCTCCGTCTAGGCGACATCCGTCTGGATCCTCCGTCTCGGCGACGTCCGTCTGGATCCTCCGTCTCGGGGACATCCGTCTCCATCATCCGTCTCCGGGACATCCGTCTGTATCCTCCGTCTCGGGGACATCCGTCTGTATCCTCCGTCTTAGGCGCATCCGTCTGGAACCTCCGTCTCGGGGACATCCGTCTGTATCCTCCGTCTCAGGGACATCCGTCTGGAACCTCCGTCTCGGTGACATCCGTCTCGATCCTCCGTCTCGGGGACATCCGTCTGGATCCTCCGTCTCGGGGACTTCCGTCTGGATCCTCCGTCTCGTGGATATCCGTCTGGGTCCTCCGTCTAGGCAACATCCGTCTGGGCCCTCCGTCTCGGGAATATCCGTCTGGATCCTCCGTCTCAGGGACATCCGTCTGGATCCTCCGTCTCGGGGACATCCGTCTGGATCCTGCGTCTCGGGGACATCCGTCTGGAACCTCCGTCTCAGGTACATCCGTCTTGATCCTCCGTCTCGGGGAAATCCGTCTCCGCCTTCAAATCACATGAACGGAATTTAGTTTAATCATTACTCACAGAGCAATTTAACCAAATACTAGAAGTCATTAATTCTAACAGAACATGTACCAATTGAATGAAAGCAATATCAACAAAATGTAAATAGATAGTAACTTCGAAAGCTAATAGACTGAATCAACCCGAAAGACATAATATACACTACATCACATTAGAAAACAGATAGACAGACAGACAGACAGACAGACAGACAGACAGACAGACAGACAGACAGACAGACAGGCAGGCAGGCAGACAGGTAGGCAGGCAGGCAGGCAAGCAGGCAGGCAGGCAGGCAGCGGGCTGGCAGGCAGGCAGGCAAGCAGGCAGGCAGGCAAGCATATAGACAGATAGACAGACAGACACACACACACACACACACACACACACACACACACACACACACACACACACACACACACACACACACACACACACACACACACACACACCTTACCTCCGTCTTGATCTTGGCTCCTGGGGACATCTGTGTGTGGCATCCGTCGTGGCCCTCCGAAACGTAAGGCCAGTGCAGATGGCACACATGCATGTCCCTCAGATGGAAAGCCAAGATAGTGGGCCCACCTATCTTGACATTCCGTCTGAGGTACATTCTCTGTGCCAGTCCGCCCTGGTCGTCCGTCTCGGGGACATCCGTCTGGATCCTCCGTCTCGGGGACTTCCGTCTGGATCCTCCGTCTCGGGGACATCCGTCTGGGTCCTCCGTCTAGGCAACATACGTCTGGGCCATCCGTCTCGGTAACATCCGTCTGGATCCTCCGTCTGAGGGAAATCCGTCTGGATCCTCCGTCTCAGGGACATCCGTCTGGGTCCTCCGCCTAGGCGACATCCGTCTGGGCCCTCCGTCTAGGGGACATCCGTCTGGATCCTCCGTCTCAGGGACATCCATCTGGATCCTCCGTCTCGGGGACATCCATCTGGATCCTCCGTCTAGGCGACATCCGTCTGGATCCTCCGTCTCGGCGACGTCCGTCTGGATCCTCCGTCTCGGGGACATCCGTCTCGATCATCCGTCTCCGGGACATCCGTCTGTATCCTCCGTCTCGGGGACATCCGTCTGTATCCTCCGTCTTAGGCGCATCCGTCTGGAACCTCCGTCTCGGGGACATCCGTCTGGATCCTCCGTCTCAGGGACATCCGTCTGGAACCTCCGTCTCGGGGACATCCGTCTCGATCCTCCGTCTCGGGGACATCCGTCTGGATCCTCCGTCTCGGGGACTTCCGTCTGGATCCTCCGTCTCAGGGACATCCGTCTGGGTCCTCCGTCTAGGCAACATCCGTCTGGGCCCTCCGTCTCGGGAATATCCGTCTGGATCCTCCGTCTCAGGGACATCCGTCTGGATCATCCGTCTCGGGGACATCCGTCTGGGTCCTCCGCCTAGGCGACATCCGTCTTGGCCCTCCGTCTCGGGGACATCCGTCTGGATCCTCCGTCTCAGGGACATCCATCTGGATCCTCCGTCTCGGGGACATCTGTCTGGATCCTCCGTCTAGGCGACATCCGTCTGGATCCTCCGTCTCGGCGACGTCCGTCTGGATCCTGCGTCAAGGCGACATCTGTCTGGATCATCCGTCTCGGGGACATCCGTCTGGATCATCCGTCTCGGGGACATCCGTCTGTATCCTCCGTCTTAGGCGCATCCGTCTGGAACCTCCGTCTCGGTGACATCCGTATGGATCTTCCGTCTCGGGGACATCCGTCTCGATCCTCCGTCTCGGGGACATCCGTCTCGATCCTCCGTCTCGGTGACATCCGTCTGTGACATCCGTCCCCGAAACGTAAGGCCAGTGCAGATGGCACACATGCATGTCCCTCAGATGGAAAGCCAAGATAGTGGGCCCACCTATCTTGACATTCCGTCTGAGGTACATTCTCTGTGCCAGTCTGCCCTGGTCGTCCGTCTCGGGGACTTCCGTCTGGATCGTCCGTCTCGGGGACATCCGTCTGGGTCCTCCGTCTAGGCGACATCCGTCTGGGCCCTCCGTCTCGGGTACATCCGTCTGGATCCTACGTCTCAGGGACATCCGTCTGGATCCTCCGTCTCGGAGACATCCGTCTGGATCCTCCCTGTAGGCGACATCCGTCTGGATCCTCCGTCTCTGGGATATCCGTCTATATCCTCCGTCTCGGGGACATCCGTCTGGGTCCTCCGTCTAGGCGACATCCATCTGGGCCCTCCGTCTCGGGGACATCCGTCTTGATCCTACGTCTCAGGGACATCCGTCTGGATACTCCGTCTCGGAGACATCCGTCTGGATCCTCCGTCTCGGGGACATCCGTCTGGATCCTCCGTCTCAGGGACATCCGTCTATATCCTCCGTCTCGGGGACATCCGTCTGGGTACTCCGCCTAGGCGACATCCGTCTGGGCCCTCCGTCTAGGCGACATCCGTCTGGATCCTCCGTCTCAGGGACATCCATCTGGATCCTCCGTCTCGGGGACATCCGTCTGGATCCTCCGTCTAGGCGACATCCGTCTGGATCCTCCGTCTCGGCGACGTCCGTCTGGATCCTCCGTCTCGGGGACATCCGTCTGGATCATCCGTCTCGGGGACATCCGTCTGTATCCTCCGTCTCGGGGACATCCGTCTGTATCCTCCGTCTTAGGCGCATCCGTCTGTAACCTCCGTCTCGGTGACATCCGTCTGGATCCTCCGTCTCGGGGACATCCGTCTGGAACCTCCGTCTCGGGGACATCCGTCTCGATCCTCCGTCTCGGGGACATCCGTCTCGGCCTTCAAATCACATCAACGGAATTTAGTTTAATCATTATCACAGAGCAATTTAACCAAATACTAGAAGTCATTAATTCTAACAGAACATGTACCAATTGAATGAAAGCAATATCAACAAAATGTAAATAGATAGTAACTTCGGAAGCTGATAGACTGAATCAAACCGAAAGACATAATATACACTACATCACATTAGAAAACAGATAGAGAGAGAGAGAGACAGACAGACAGACATATAGACAGGCAGGCAGGCAGGCAGGTAAGCAGGCAGGCAGGCAGCGGGCTGGCAGGCAGGCAGGCAGGCAGGCAAGCATATAGACAGATAGACAGACAGACACACACAGACAGACACATAGACACACAGACACACACACCTTACCTCCGTCTTGATCTTGGCTCCTGGGGACATCTGTGTGTGGCATCCGTCGTGGCCCTCCGTCTCGGTCATCCGTCTCAGGGACATCCGTCTGTGACATCCGTCCCCGAAACGTAAGGCCAGTGCAGATGGCACACATGCATGTCCCTCAGATGGAAAGCCAAGATAGTGGGCCCACCTATCTTGACATTCCGTCTGAGGTACATTCTCTGTGCCAGTCAGCCCTGGTCGTCCGTCTCGGGGACTTCCGTCTGGATCCTCCGTCTCGGGGACTTCCGTCTGGATCCTCCGTCTCGGGGACGTCCGTCTGAGTCCTCTGTCTAGGCAACATCCGTCTGGGCCCTCCGTCTCGGGAACATCCGTCTGGATCCTCCGTCTCAGGGACATCCGTCTATATCCTCCGTCTCGGGGACATCCGTCTGGGTCCTCCGCCTAGGCGACATCCGTCTGGGCCCTCCGTCTCGGGGACATCCGTCTGGATCCTCCGTCTCAGGGACATCCATCTGGATCCTCCGTCTCGGGGACATCCGTCTGGATCCTCCGTCTAGGCGACATCCGTCTGGATCCTCCGTCTCGGGGACATCCGTCTCGATCATCCGTCTCGGGGACATCCGTCTGTATCCTCCGTCTCGGGGACATCCGTCTGTATCCTCCGTCTTAGGCGCATCCGTCTGGAACCTCCGTCTCGGGGACATCCGTCTGGATCCTCCGTCTCGGGGACATCCGTCTGGAACCTCCGTCTCGGGGACATCCGTCTCGATCCTCCGTCTCGGGGACATCCGTCTCGGCCTTCAAATCACATCAACGGAATTTAGTTTAATCATTAATCACAGAGCAATTTAACCAAATACTCGAAGTCATTAATTCTAACAGAACATGTACCAATTGAATGAAAGCAATATCAATAAAATCTAAATAGATAGTAACTTCGAAAGCTAATAGACTGAATCAACCCGAAAGACATAATATACACTACATCACAGTAGAAAACAGACAGACAGACAGACAGACAGACAGACAGACAGACAGACAGACAGACAGACAGACAGACAGACAGACAGACAGACAGACAGACAGACAGACAGACAGGCAGGCAGGCAGGCAGGCAGGCAGGCAGGCAGGCAGGCAGGCAGGCAGGCAGGCAGGCAAGCAGGCTGTCAGGCAGCGGGCTGGCAGGCAGGCAGGCAGGCAGGCAGGCAGGCAGGCAGGCAAGCAGGCTGTCAGGCAGCGGGCTGGCAGGCAGGCAAGCATATAGACAGATAGACAGACACACACACACACAGACAGACACATAGACACACAGACACACACACCTTACCTCCGTCTTGATCTTGGCTCCTGGGGACATCTGTGTGTGGCATCCGTCGTGGCCCTCCGTCTCGGTCATCCGTCTCAGGGACATCCGTCTGTAACATCCGTCTCCGAAACGTAAGGCCAGTGCAGATGGCACACATGCATGTCCCTCAGATGGAAAGCCAAGATAGTGGGCCCACCTATCTTGACATTCCGTCTGAGGTACATTCTCTGTGCCAGTCTGCCCTGGTCGTCCGTCTCGGGGACTTCCGTCTGGATCGTCCGTCTCGGGGACATCCGTCTGGGTCCTCCGTCTAGGCGACATCCGTCTGGGCCCTCCGTCTCGGGTACATCCGTCTGGATCCTCCGTCTCAGGGACATCCGTCTGGATCCTCCGTCTCGGAAACATCCGTCTGGATCCTCCCTGTAGGCGACATCCGTCTGGATCCTCCGTCTCTGGGACATCCGTCTATATCCTCCGTCTCGGGGACATCCGTCTGGGTCCTCTGTCTAGGCGACATCCGTCTGGGCCCTCCGTCTCGGGGACATCCGTCTTGATCCTCCGTCTCAGGGACATCCGTCTGGATCCTCCGTCTCGAGACATCCGTCTGGATCCTCCGTCTCGGGGACATCCGTCTGGATCCTCCGTCTAAGGGACATCCGTCTATATCCTCCGTCTCGGGGACATCCGTCTGGGTACTCCGCCTAGGCGACATCCGTCTGGGCCCTCCGTCTAGGCGACATCCGTCTGGATCCTCCGTCTCAGGGACATCCATCTGGATCCTCCGTCTCGGGGACATCCGTCTGGATCCTCCGTCTAGGCGACATCCGTCTGGATCCTCCGTCTCGGCGACGTCCGTCTGGATCCTCCGTCTCGGGGACATCCGTCTGGATCATCCGTCTCGGGGACATCCGTCTGTATCCTCCGTCTCGGGGACATCCGTCTGTATCCTCCGTCTTAGGCGCATCCGTCTGGAACCTCCGTCTCGGTGACATCCGTCTGGATCCTCCGTCTCGGGGACATCCGTCTGGAACCTCCGTCTCGGGGACATCCGTCTCGATCCTCCGTCTCGGGGACATCCGTCTCGGCCTTCAAATCACATCAACGGAATTTAGTTTAATCATTACTCACAGAGCAATTTAACCAAATACTCGAAGTCATTAATTCTAACAGAACATGTACCAATTGAATGAAAGCAATATCAACAAAATGTAAATAGATAGTAACTTCGGAAGCTGATAGACTGAATCAAACCGAAAGACATAATATACACTACATCACATTAGAAAACAGATAGAGAGACAGACAGACAGACAGACAGACAGACAGACAGACAGGCAGGCAGGCAGGCAGGCAGGCAGGCAGGCAAGCAGGCAGGCAGGCAGCGGGCTGGCAGGCAGGCAGGCAGGCAGGCAAGCATATAGACAGATAGACAGACAGACACACACAGACAGACACATAGACACACAGACACACACACCTTACCTCCGTCTTGATCTTGGCTCCTGGGGACATCTGTGTGTGGCATCCGTCGTGGCCCTCCGTCTCGGTCATCCGTCTCAGGGACATCCGTCTGTGACATCCGTCCCGAAAACGTAAGGCCAGTGCAGATGGCACACATGCATGTCCCTCAGATGGAAAGCCAAGATAGTGGGCCCACCTATCTTGACATTCCGTCTGAGGTACATTCTCTGTGCCAGTCAGCCCTGGTCGTCCGTCTCGGGGACTTCCGTCTGGATCCTCCGTCTCGGGGACTTCCGTCTGGATCCTCCGTCTCGGGGACGTCCGTCTGGGTCCTCTGTCTAGGCAACATCCGTCTGGGCCCTCCGTCTCGGGAACATCCGTCTGGATCCTCCGTCTCAGGGACATCCGTCTATATCCTCCGTCTCGGGGACATCCGTCTGGGTCCTCCGCCTAGGCGACATCCGTCTGGGCCCTCCGTCTCGGGGACATCCGTCTGGATCCTCCGTCTCAGGGACATCCATCTGGATCCTCCGTCTCGGGGACATCCGTCTGGATCCTCCGTCTAGGCGACATCCGTCTGGATCCTCCGTCTCGGGGACATCCGTCTCGATCATCCGTCTCGGGGACATCCGTCTGTATCCTCCGTCTCGGGGACATCCGTCTGTATCCTCCGTCTTAGGCGCATCCGTCTGGAACCTCCGTCTCGGGGACATCCGTCTGGATCCTCCGTCTCGGGGACATCCGTCTGGAACCTCCGTCTCGGGGACATCCGTCTCGATCCTCCGTCTCGGGGACATCCGTCTCGGCCTTCAAATCACATCAACGGAATTTAGTTTAATCATTAATCACAGAGCAATTTAACCAAATACTCGAAGTCATTAATTCTAACAGAACATGTACCAATTGAATGAAAGCAATATCAATAAAATCTAAATAGATAGTAACTTCGAAAGCTAATAGACTGAATCAACCCGAAAGACATAATATACACTACATCACAGTAGAAAACAGACAGACAGACAGACAGACAGACAGACAGACAGACAGACAGACAGACAGACAGACAGACAGACAGACAGACAGACAGGCAGGCAGGCAGGCAGGCAGTCAGGCAGGCAGGCAGGCAGGCAGGCAGGCAGGCAGGCAGGCAAGCAGGCTGTCAGGCAGCGGGCTGGCAGGCAGGCAAGCATATAGACAGATAGACAGACACACACACACAGAGACACATAGACACACAGACACACACACCTTACCTCCGTCTTGATCTTGGCTCCTGGGGACATCTGTGTGTGGCATCCGTCGTGGCCCTCCGTCTCGGTCATCCGTCTCAGGGACATCCGTCTGTGACATCCGTCCCCGAAACGTAAGGCCAGTGCAGATGGCACACATGCATGTCCCTCAGATGGAAAGCCAAGATAGTGGGCCCACCTATCTTGACATTCCGTCTGAGGTACATTCTCTGTGCCAGTCATCCCTGGTCGTCCGTCTCGGGGACTTCCGTCTGGATCCTCCGTCTCGGGGACTTCCGTCTGGATCCTCCGTCTCGGGGACGTCCGTCTGGGTCCTCTGTCTAGGCAACATCCGTCTGGGCCCT
Source organism: Alviniconcha strummeri (assembly GCA_963584105.1). Classification (NCBI taxonomy): domain Eukaryota; kingdom Metazoa; phylum Mollusca; class Gastropoda; family Provannidae; genus Alviniconcha; species Alviniconcha strummeri. The sequence goes on along the minus strand of OY757550.1, from coordinate 14,832,974 downwards.
CCGTCTCGGGAACATCCGTCTGGATCCTCCGTCTCAGGGACATCCGTCTATATCCTCCGTCTCGGGGACATCCGTCTGGGTCCTCCGCCTAGGCGACATCCGTCTGGGCCCTCCGTCTCGGGGACATCCGTCTGGATCCTCCGTCTCAGGGACATCCATCTGGATCCTCCGTCTCGGGGACATCCGTCTGGATCCTCCGTCTAGGCGACATCCGTCTGGATCCTCCGTCTCGGGGACATCCGTCTCGATCATCCGTCTCGGGGACATCCGTCTGTATCCTCCGTCTCGGGGACATCCGTCTGTATCCTCCGTCTTAGGCGCATCCGTCTGGAACCTCCGTCTCGGGGACATCCGTCTGGATCCTCCGTCTCGGGGACATCCGTCTGGAACCTCCGTCTCGGGGACATCCGTCTCGATCCTCCGTCTCGGGGACATCCGTCTCGGCCTTCAAATCACATCAACGGAATTTAGTTTAATCATTAATCACAGAGCAATTTAACCAAATACTCGAAGTCATTAATTCTAACAGAACATGTACCAATTGAATGAAAGCAATATCAATAAAATCTAAATAGATAGTAACTTCGAAAGCTAATAGACTGAATCAACCCGAAAGACATAATATACACTACATCACAGTAGAAAACAGACAGACAGACAGACAGACAGACAGACAGACAGACAGACAGACAGACAGACAGACAGACAGACAGACAGACAGACAGACAGACAGACAGACAGTCAGGCAGGCAGGCAGGCAGGCAGGCAGGCAGGCAGGCAGGCAAGCAGGCTGTCAGGCAGCGGGCTGGCAGGCAGGCAAGCATATAGACAGATAGACAGACACACACACACACACAGACACATAGACACACAGACACACACACCTTACCTCCGTCTTGATCTTGGCTCCTGGGGACATCTGTGTGTGGCATCCGTCGTGGCCCTCCGTCTCGGTCATCCGTCTCAGGGACATCCGTCTGTGACATCCGTCCCCGAAACGTAAGGCCAGTGCAGATGGCACACATGCATGTCCCTCAGATGGAAAGCCAAGATAGTGGGCCCACCTATCTTGACATTCCGTCTGAGGTACATTCTCTGTGCCAGTCTGCCCTGGTCGTCCGTCTCGGGGACTTCCGTCTGGATCGTCCGTCTCGGGGACATCCTTCTGGGTCCTCCGTCTAGGCGACATCCGTCTGGGCCCTCCGTCTCGGGTACATCCGTCTGGATCCTCCGTCTCAGGGACATCCGTCTGGATCCTCCGTCTCGGAGACATCCGTCTGGATCCTCCCTGTAGGCGACATCCGTCTGGATCCTCCGTCTCTGGGACATCCGTCTATATCCTCCGTCTCGGGGACATCCGTCTGGGTCCTCCGTCTAGGCGACATCCGTCTGGGCCCTCCGTCTCGGGGACATCCGTCTTGATCCTCCGTCTCAGGGACATCCGTCTGGATCCTCCGTCTCGGAGACATCCGTCTGGATCCTCCGTCTCGGGGACATCCGTCTGTATCCTCCGTCTCAGGGACATCCGTCTATATCCTCCGTCTCGGGGACATCCGTCTGGGTACTCCGCCTAGGCGACATCCGTCTGGGCCCTCCGTCTAGGCGACATCCGTCTGGATCCTCCGTCTCAGGGACATCCATCTGGATCCTCCGTCTCGGGGACATCCGTCTGGATCCTCCGTCTCGGAGACATCCGTCTGGATCCTCCCTGTAGGTGACATCCGTCTGGATCCTCCGTCTCTGGGACATCCGTCTATATCCTCCGTCTCGGGGACATCCGTCTGGGTCCTCCGTCTAGGCGACATCCGTCTGGGCCCTCCGTCTCGGGGACATCCGTCTTGATCCTCCGTCTCAGGGACATCCGTCTGGATCCTCCGTCTCGGAGACATCCGTCTGGATCCTCCGTCTCGGGGACATCCGTCTGGATCCTCCGTCTCAGGGACATCCGTCTATATCCTCCGTCTCGGGGACATCCGTCTGGGTACTCCGCCTAGGCGACATCCGTCTGGGCCCTCCGTCTAGGCGACATCCGTCTGGATCCTCCGTCTCAGGGACATCCATCTGGATCCTCCGTCTCGGGGACATCCGTCTGGATCCTCCGTCTAGGCGACATCCGTCTGGATCCTCCGTCTCGGCGACGTCCGTCTGGATCCTCCGTCTCGGGGACATCCGTCAGGATCATCCGTCTCGGGGACATCCGTCTGTATCCTCCGTCTCGGGGACATCCGTCTGTATCCTCCGTCTTAGGCGCATCCGTCTGGAACCTCCGTCTCGGTGACATCCGTCTGGATCCTCCGTCTCGGGGACATCCGTCTGGAACCTCCGTCTCGGGGACATCCGTCTCGATCCTCCGTCTCGGGGACATCCGTCTCGGCCTTCAAATCACATCAACGGAATTTAGTTTAATCATTACTCACAGAGCAATTTAACCAAATACTCGAAGTCATTAATTCTAACAGAACATGTACCAATTGAATGAAAGCAATATCAACAAAATGTAAATAGATAGTAACTTCGGAAGCTGATAGACTGAATCAAACCGAAAGACATAATATACACTACATCACATTAGAAAACAGATAGAGAGAGAGAGAGAGAGAGAGAGAGAGAGACAGACAGACAGACAGACAGACAGACAGACAGACAGACAGGCAGGCAGGCAGGCAGGCAGGCAGGCAAGCAGGCAGGCAGGCAGCGGGCTGGCAGGCAGGCAGGCAGGCAGGCAAGCATATAGACAGATAGACAGACAGACACACACAGACAGACACATAGACACACAGACACACACACCTTACCTCCGTCTTGATCTTGGCTCCTGTGGACATCTGTGTGTGGCATCCGTCGTGGCCCTCCGTCTCGGTCATCCGTCTCAGGGACATCCGTCTGTGACATCCGTCCCCGAAACGTAAGGCCAGTGCAGATGGCACACATGCATGTCCCTCAGATGGAAAGCCAAGATAGTGGGCCCACCTATCTTGACATTCCGTCTGAGGTACATTCTCTGTGCCAGTCATCCCTGGTCGTCCGTCTCGGGGACTTCCGTCTGGATCCTCCGTCTCGGGGACTTCCGTCTGGATCCTCCGTCTCGGGGACGTCCGTCTGGGTCCTCTGTCTAGGCAACATCCGTCTGGGCCCTCCGTCTCGGGAACATCCGTCTGGATCCTCCGTCTCAGGGACATCCGTCTATATCCTCCGTCTCGGGGACATCCGTCTGGGTCCTCCGCCTAGGCGACATCCGTCTGGGCCCTCCGTCTCGGGGACATCCGTCTGGATCCTCCGTCTCAGGGACATCCATCTGGATCCTCCGTCTCGGGGACATCCGTCTGGATCCTCCGTCTAGGTGACATTCGTCTGGATCCTCCGTCTCGGCGACGTCCGTCTGGATCCTCCGTCTCGGGGACATCCGTCTCGATCATCCGTCTCGGGGACATCCGTCTGTATCCTCCGTCTCGGGGACATCCGTCTGTATCCTCCGTCTTAGGCGCATCCGTCTGGAACCTCCGTCTCGGGGACATCCGTCTGGATCCTCCGTCTCGGGGACATCCGTCTGGAACCTCCGTCTCGGGGACATCCGTCTCGATCCTCCGTCTCGGGGACATCCGTCTCGGCCTTCAAATCACATCAACGGAATTTAGTTTAATCATTAATCACAGAGCAATTTAACCAAATACTCGAAGTCATTAATTCTAACAGAACATGTACCAATTGAATGAAAGCAATATCAATAAAATGTAAATAGATAGTAACTTCGAAAGCTAATAGACTGAATCAACCCGAAAGACATAATATACACTACATCACAGTAGAAAACAGACAGACAGACAGACAGACAGACAGACAGACAGACAGACAGACAGACAGACAGACAGACAGACAGACAGGCAGGCAGGCAGGCAGGCAGGCAGGCAGGCAGGCAGGCAGGCAGGCAGGCAGGCAGGCAGGCAGGCAGCGGTCTGGCAGGCAGGCAGGCAAGCAGGCAGGCAGGCAAGGATACAGACAGATAGATAGACTGACACACACAGACAGACACATAGACACACAGACACACACACCTTACCTCCGTCTTGATCTTGGCTCCTGGGGACATCTGTGTGTGGCATCCGTCGTGGCCCTCCGTCTCGGTCATCCGTCTCAGGGACATCCGTCTGTGACATCCGTCCCCGAAACGTAAGGCCAGTGCAGATGGCACACATGCATGTCCCTCAGATGGAAAGCCAAGATAGTGGGCCCACCTATCTTGACATTCCGTCTGAGGTACATTCTCTGTGCCAGTCATCCCTGGTCGTCCGTCTCGGGGACTTCCGTCTGGATCCTCCGTCTCGGGGACTTCCGTCTGGATCCTCCGTCTCGGGGACGTCCGTCTGGAACCTCCGTCTAGGCAACATCCGTCTGGCCCTCCGTCTCGGGAACATCCGTCTGGATCCTCCGTCTCAGGGACATCCGTCTATATCCTCCGTCTCAGGGACATCCGTCTGGGTCCTCCGCCTAGGCGACATCCGTCTGGGCCCTCCGTCTCGGGGACATCCGTCTGGATCCTCTGTCTAGGCGACATCCGTCTGGATCCTCCGTCTCGGCGACGTCCGTCTGGATCCTCCGTCTCGGGGACATCCGTCTCGATCATCCGTCTCGGGGACATCCGTCTGTATCCTCCGTCTCGGGGACATCCGTCTGTATCCTCCGTCTTAGGCGCATCCGTCTGGAACCTCCGTCTCGGGGACATCCGTCTGGATCCTCCGTCTCGGGGACATCCGTCTGGAACCTCCGTCTCGGGGACATCCGTCTCGATCCTCCGTCTCGGGGACATCCGTCTCGGCCTTCAAATCACATCAACGGAATTTAGTTTAATCATTACTCACAGAGCAATTTAACCAAATACTAGAAGTCATTAATTCTAACAGAACATGTACCAATTGAATGAAAGCAATATCAATAAAATGTAAATAGATAGTAACTTCGAAAGCTAATAGACTGAATCAACCCGAAAGACATAATATACACTACATCACAGTAGAAAACAGACAGATAGACAGACAGACAGACAGGCAGGCAGGCAGGCAGGCAAGCAGGCAGGCAGGCAGCGGGCTGGCAGGCAGGCAGGCAAGCAGGCAGGCAGGCAAGCATATAGACAGATAGACAGACAGACACACACAGACAGACACATAGACACACAGACACACACACCTTACCTCCGTCTTGATCTTGGCTCCTGGGGACATCTGTGTGTGGCATCCGTCGTGGCCCTCCGTCTCGGTCAGCCGTCTCAGGGACATCCGTCTGTGACATCCGTCCCGAAAACGTAAGGCCAGTGCAGATGGCACACATGCATGTCCCTCAGATGGAAAGCCAAGATAGTGGGCCCACCTATCTTGACATTCCGTCTGAGGTACATTCTCTGTGCCAGTCAGCCCTGGTCGTCCGTCTCGGGGACTTCCGTCTGGATCCTCCGTCTCGGGGACTTCCGTCTGGATCCTCCGTCTCGGGGACGTCCGTCTGGGTCCTCTGTCTAGGCAACATCCGTCTGGGCCCTCCGTCTCGGGAACATCCATCTGGATCCTCCGTCTCAGGGACATCCGTCTATATCCTCCGTCTCGGGGACATCCGTCTGGGTCCTCCGCCTAGGCGACATCCGTCTGGGCCCTCCGTCTCGGGGACATCCGTCTGGATCCTCCGTCTCAGGGACATCCATCTGGATCCTCCGTCTCGGGGACATCCGTCTGGATCCTCCGTCTAGGCGACATCCGTCTGGATCCTCCGTCTCGGGGACATCCGTCTCGATCATCCGTCTCGGGGACATCCGTCTGTATCCTCCGTCTCGGGGACATCCGTCTGTATCCTCCGTCTTAGGCGCATCCGTCTGGAACCTCCGTCTCGGGGACATCCGTCTGGATCCTCCGTCTCGAGGACATCCGTCTGGAACCTCCGTCTCGGGGACATCCGTCTCGATCCTCCGTCTCGGGGACATCCGTCTCGGCCTTCAAATCACATCAACGGAATTTAGTTTAATCATTAATCACAGAGCAATTTAACCAAATACTCGAAGTCATTAATTCTAACAGACATTTGAAGGAGTTCCCGAGAACATCCGTCTTGGCATGCCGTCTCGTGAACATCCGTCTTGGCATGCCGTCTTGGCCTTCCGTCTCGGGGCATCCGACTCGGGCTTCAAAATCAAATCCAGTTAATATACTTTAATCATCATTCATAAGGCAATTCAACTAGAACTACTCAAAGCTCATTAATTTGAACAGAACATGTAACAAAAAGATCAAAACAACATCCCGAAAACAATTCAATTGATAACAACTTAATAAACTGACAGAGATTCTGAATCAGACAAAACACAGAATATCTATCAACAGAGAAGACATATTCCTCTTGCCACACCCTCTCCCCCCCCCCCCCCCCAACACACACACACACTCGTGACGTCACTTCCGTCTTGCCGTGCCGCTTCCGTCTCGGGGACATCCGACATCAGTGGTGGCGTTCATAATATCTACTTAAGTTAAACATCACTCACAGGGCAATTCAGTTAAGTAGCAAAGGCTGATTAATTTAACCAATAATACCAAAGGAACGTGAAAATTATTTAAATGGATGATAAGTTAAAAAACAGATACACTGGATTAAAAAATAAAATAATAAAAAAGTCCATAATACAATTTATTGTTGTTTTTATCTCTCTTTACGCACCCCACTCACCTCCCCCTGACACACACATTTGTTTACCATGCCTTCCTTCTCCGGATCATCACTCACCACCACAGAAGGCTGAGGCGGAGAAGACGACGACGTCGACCTTTTTTAAAATCTTGTCCATTGTATGTGTTTATACATTTTTCTGCAGCTTTTTGTATGGCGCATTGTGCCCTAGATCTTGCTAAGGATCATGCGCCATAGAAATGTCCATTATCATTATTATTAAGACGACGACGTCAAGTTTGATGAGTCTCGGAGTTTCAGTGCTGTTCGGTTGTCAACCACACGTTGTCGAGGTGACGACCTGGCCTGTTTATCCTTCTCCACCAGACCCGCAGACCGTGACTGTCAAACGTGACAGCTGAAGGACGATCAAACTTAAACGGAAGTGTACTGACGTGACGTGCTTCAGTATCAGAACAAAGAGAAGAGGACTACGATGCCAACGAAGGATGCAGCTGCGTGTGTCCGTCACCGAGAGACATTCACCGAGAACTGAACAGCCTTGAATCCGTCGGTTTGCCATACTCACATACGTCAGTAAAATGTTCTCACCGGCCTAGCGCGAACTCGCTGTCAAAATGTTGGTGAGCACTTTTCATACCTTGCAGACCGCTGAGACGGCGAACTCACACCGTAAAACTTGTCAGTCAGTCCGCTGTTGAACTGTTGTCGGCACTATGGCCACATCCAGATGTTAATCAGTGAGCATTTTTCATACCGTGCAGTCTCAGTTCTGTTCACAAATACTCACACAACCATGCGCGCCGGCGCGCGCGCGCTCGCTCGCTCACACACACACACACACACACACACACACACACACACACACACACACACACACACACACACACACACACACACACACACTCACACGGACACGTGGGACACACACACACACACACACACACACACACACACACACACACACACACACACACACACTGACACACTATACAGGAAGTTAATTTATAACTGGGGACGATGGAAATTTGAGAATAACGAGTGAGCAATCAACAATGCAATGTACGATAAACTTAAAAATAGTAGACTAAAAATTAAAATTAAAAAAAGACCAAAAAAAGACGGACTCCCTCCCACAAACAGTAAACACTCAAATAAAATATACAGATAGCAATATACAGATTTAACGACAGTAATAACAAAAGAGAGACCCCCCCCCCCCCCCCCAAAAAAAAAAAAAAAAAAAAAAGAAAGAAAGAAAGAAAGCAAAGGGGGAAAAAATATACAGATAGCAATATACAGATTTAACGACAGTAATAACAAAAGAGAGACCCCCCCCCCCCCCCACCAAAAAAAAAAGAAAAAAAAAAGAAAGAAAGAAAGCAAAGGGGGGGGAAAAAAAGGCCTAAAAAAGAAGAAGACACACACAAAAAGAACAAAAGAGAATGTGGTCCGACTCTATCGGACGGGCTGCCAACAGACGCCCATTCACAGGTGCGATCCCGCTACTGCGCGACACGGAGACTTTTGCCTGCTGTGTTTCCACCCTGGGCCGGTTCGTCTCTCCTTAGACAACCTGGACCCCCGGGGCTCCCCCCAGTGGCCCATATCGATGCCGGGCTTAGCGCGGACACCCGATCGACATGGCACGCCTGTTGGCAGGGCCCCCGCCCTCAAATCGTTCCCACTCTCGGCCTCCAAGTCACTGGATTACAGGAGCACGCCACAACTCCCAGCCGACAGACGAAGCTGTTTATAAAGCTATAAAGTCAAAGACATAATATTGCTTAAAATTATATCAAAATGCTAGAGTAATTGTTATTTATTTAATGGTATTGCATATAAAAGGTAATATTATAATTTGGATATTTAAAGAGACTAAAATGGCACCATCGCAAGTGCCGCTCGACAGACATACCACTGAGCCATAGAGGACCTGTAGACGTGGCAGGAACTTTCGCTTTGCGACATATCCGTATACTTGGATGGTTTGTTCATTTTCCATTAATTATAATTTTACTAGCTCAACTGAATGTTTTACTGTTATTCAGCTTAGTTTGGTGATAAGAAAAATAAAATTGATTATTACGACTTTTGTATGTGTTTACAGGCTTGGATTCTACTTCCGCCACATGTGAGCGACAGGACTACCAGCAGTAGCACAGGACGAGTAACTTTAGACACAAATCAGATGGCAGCCTTCGCCCAGCTGGGGCTCGATGAGTGGTTAGTGCAACAGTGCAAATCTGTTGGACTTAAGAAACCAACTCCAATTCAGGAAAAATGCGTTCAGCCAATTTTGGAAGGTGAATCTCTCTCTCTCTCTCTCTCTCTCTCTCTCTCTCTCTCTCTCTCTCTCTCTCTCTCTCTCTCTCTCTCTCTCTCTCTCCCTCTCTCTCTCAGTAGCTTACCAAGGACTAGTTGTTAGACAGGTTTTTGACTGAACCTAAACTACAATCCTTGTAAAATAAAGTTTTTGAGTTCGAGTTCTCTCTCTCTCTCTCTCTCTCTCTCTCTCTCTCTCTCTCTCTCTCTCTCTCTCTCTCTCTCTCTCTCTCTCTCTCTCTCTCTCTCTCTCTCTCTCCTCTCTCTCTCAGTAGCTTACCAAGGACTAGTTGTTAGACAGGTTTTTGACTGAACCTAAACTACAATCCTTGTAAAATAAAGTTTTTGAGTTCGAGTTCTCTCTCACTCTCTCTCTCGCTCTAGCTCTCATGATTTGAATGATGACACCCTCAAAGACGAAAGCGAAGATAGCAAGTGTGAGAAAAAGTACTTTGCTGCTAGAGGGAGTTTAGTCCACAATTTTTAGTAACTTATGTATCATCATGTGAGTGCTTTCGGTGTTGGTATAGCATTGGCAGAAAGCTATGGTGGCTGCTATTTGACATTTGTACAACTACTATATTAGTATATATATATATATATATATACCACTTCCAAAGTACTATTGTAGTAATTTGTACTAATGTACTAAATTAGTAAATAGGTAATACTAATATTATTATAATATTAGTATGGAACAATGCTGGTCTGTTGTGTTACTAGTAACTAGTGTGCCCTGCAACTAACCTTTTGAAGTTTTTCCTTTACTTGCTCTATGTACAGTAAATTACTAAAATTCAACAACATTACAAAATAAATTTTTATATATATATACAACTTATAAGTTTACAAATTAACCCCTTTTTGTGGTAAGCTCCACATTATGATTAATTTACTTTAAATACTTGCTCATTATTATTATTATGTAATAATTAATATTTAATTAATATAATATAGGATTGCTTGACTGCAAATAATTTAACATTTTGTGTATACATACATGCAGGTCGAGACTGTATTGGATGTGCAAAGACTGGCAGTGGAAAGACAGCAGCATTTGCTTTGCCCATCTTACAAAAGCTGTCAGAGGATCCCTTTGGGATTTTTGCACTTGTTCTTACACCCACCAGGTAAAACATCTGTGAATGTTAGTGTGTGAACATGTGGTTTATATAAATTTACTGAGTGATGCTGTAACTAGTGTAAGCTGTACAGCAAACCATTTGTTGTATACTTGTAATCATGAGTATGACTATCACTATGACAGCATGATTTGATTATGACTCGTATGAGTAGTTTGTATAGTAATTAATATGGGCAGTCTCTCTCAACCTCATGAGATGCTGACCTGCTTATAATATTTTGTTCTTGTTGCTTGATGCTCAGGAACTGGCCTGTTCACTGTCTCAGTGTCTGGCTATTAGTACTACTGTATTAGTAAAGTACCAGTACAGTAGTAGAAGACAAATAGAAGGTATTTTACTGTAATATTAGTGGCACATTGGCTCAGATGAGTCAGACTCAGAGACATCAGCTGAGAAAATTAAATTCAAATGAAGTGTTTATTATGGTTTAATATTTTGACTGTCATTTGTAGCCTAGGAGTATCACTAGTTTTAGTACTTTTAGTTTTACTGTTCAGTTATATTTTATTTTTTAGGACACACTATTCCCTGGCAAGCTCAGAAACTGAGTGAAAGTAACTGAACCTCAGTAACCTTGGTCAGTGATGATACTAGTACTGTAATAGCTTAGGCACGGCTTAGAGCTCAGTGTGGGACCCTCTGTAATCTTGATCAGCGTTGATAGTTGATACTGGTGGTAATTTAGCCAAAAGAAAAATGCCATTGCTGTACTTGCAGAGAGCTGGCTTTCCAGATCGCTGATCAGTTTCGGGTGCTGGGCAAGTCAACAGGCGTGCGAGTCACAGTAATCACAGGTGGCATGGGTAAGTGCATTGGTTTTAGACTTTTACTGGTTTCAGCTTTACTCAACCCAGAAACTGTGACTGTACAACTTATTTTATGGACTTGGACAAGATAGCTATGACAAGCACAGTAAGTGAATGCGTGTGAATCAGTGTAACAAAATGTGTGTGAGTTAATGTAATGGAATGTGAGTTAATGTAACAGCTTGATCTGATGGGTACAAACTTCTTCCAAGAAAACCGAGTTTTGAAATTTTGCATGTAAATGTTTTATTACTTTGTAAGCTGTGTTAGTGTGTAATTCTACCATAAACTGCAATGCATGTCATTTGCTATGGCATTGAACTAGAAAGGCCATTTTGATCATTTACTGATTTAGGATTTGATTTGGAATTGGAGGAAATATTGTTGCAACTTGCAGCTGTACTCATTTGTTAGAATTTTAGGTGCAGTGGTACTCAGGAGAGTACACTGATCAGTACTCTGATTAAATAAAGTTTTGTATAGTGATTGTGCTCAAATGTGCCAGTGCCTGTGTGGGTGTGGTCTCTAGAGACAAAATTTAGTTCTGTGTCAATTAAATATTTTAATTATGATTATTATTAGTAGTAGTATATTACTCTAGTCTAAGTAGTATATCACTACATGTACTGTGACAGAAGTACGAATGCTTGTAAAGTGTTACAGTGTTTGAAACTAATGAAAGCAATGTGTGTGATTTTTGAAACTAATGAAAGCAATGTGTGTGATTAGGTATGTAGCCTGTTAATTGTTACACCCCTACCAACTGGGTGGTTCAGGTGGGGTTGGTAACTTCCTTGACTTTTGCCTGGGAGTAAATTTGCAAATTTTACACTGCCACCTTTAAAGACATTTTTGGAGGTCCGTAGTCAGAATGTGTCTGGCAACAAGCAGTAACTTGTTGCTCGTGCTATAGGATGCAAAATAAAAAAATTCTATGAACTCGCGATCTTCTGGTCGGCCCAAAAATGTCCCCAAGACATTTTTTTCCCACCCTCCATCCCCTTTCCCCAGTAGTTTTTGCAACTGCGAACAGTGGTGGCATTTGTAGTATTGTACTGTTTGGCAATTCTAGGTTCAACTTCCATTGTTATACACAGCATGAAGCAACGCCTCCTCCGCAATCAGCCCAGAAGTGACACTGCAACCTCTCATGACTTCTTGCACAAAAGGTTACAAAGGGCATTCACTTGTGCAAACCAACTTCATTGAACCGCCCAATAGTGAGGTTGAGAGTAGGGCTATATATACATCTATTGGAATCACGTTACCTATTTTTGGTTTGACTGGATGAAGCACTAAACATTTTGCACAGTGCTTTGCTCTTGGTGTTCACAGACATGATGAAGCAGGGCCAGGACTTGTCAGTGAAGCCACACATTGTCATTTCCACACCTGGTCGTCTTGCTGACCACATCGACAGCTGTGACACCTTCAGCTTGAGCCGTGTCAAATTTCTGGTCAGTTGCACATGTTTCCTTTGTCACTATGTTAGAGAGTTAGACTCACTAAAATTAGAGATTACTGAATGATAAATTAATGCATTGAAGCTTCTTGCTATCCTCATCATCTCAGTTAGTACTACTACTAGTAATACAGTTAGTATTTAGTTCTCGGGGTTCTTCTTCTTGCAGTGTCTTTTGTCGCTTTTCTGCTGATGATTCATTCTCCTGACTTTTTCCTGGAAAATTCTCTGAAAATGTTTCATTAAGAGAAGCTTTTTTGTTTTGGCTCTTGTTCAGCAGCTAGGAGTTGGTAGGTGGTATGCGCAGCTTGTATGCATTGAAATGGTTCTTAATTTGTTGTTTCTGTCTGTTCGTTTTTTTATACTTTTCTTTAATCTGGTTTTGATAAATTAGATGGAATGAATGACGATAATCAGCATGTCCTAGTCTTACCAAAAAATGTTTTACATGCTTTTTGAACAAGGGCAGTGTTGAGGGTACTAACTCTTCACAAATATGTGTTTGATGTTTGTGTATGTATGCTTTTGTTTTATGTTATTTTGTGTAGGGATTGATTTTCTAAATTTGACTGTTACTGCTATTAGTGTTACTGTTACAGAGAGAGGGTTTACATTGATAATTATGTATTAGAAGAGTTTTGAAATATGCGTTTGTTGATGACAGAGTTTGATCATCCTCAGGTGACCCTGTGTGGTTGACAGGACATTAAAATGCATTTACTAACTAACTTGCAGTCTACAATCCTGCTCGTTGCTGACAGTTATTGATTATTCTGTTATAAATTACAGTTATGGGGCTCCTCTCTGTTTCTTTCAGCATTTTGCCATAATTTTGGTTAATTACTGGATGTTTTGTGTGTGACTGCTCAGGTGATGGATGAAGCTGATCGACTTCTGGATGATAATTTTGGGAGTCAGCTGGAAACAATTCTGAAGATGCTGCCTGCCAAACGCCAGACATTGATGTTCTCTGCCACCCTCTCAGAAACTATCACAGACCTGAAGGACTCTGTGCTCAACAAACCTTTTGTGTGGATTCAGGAGTCTGAGTAAGTTTGTATGCGTATATGTGTAATGGGGATGGGTGGTGGTGGTGCACATGCATGTATGTATGAGGAAAAGAGAAAGAGCAGGTGTCTACTTGGCTCCTGGGATCAGAGTGAGATTGCGAGAATAACCGTAGAGATTCTTATAATTATGGCTGAATGGATCCAAACACATAAATAAAAAGGTTTAAAAGGATGCTGTTTATTACCCCAAAACACAACGTGCAAATTTTCAGGGTCGGTCCCTTTTTCCAGCTACAAAATGAGACTTAGCAGTTAAATGGTAAAAAATGAGATGTAGGACACTTATGTGGCTTTGCATGAAGTGACATGGTGCATGGTTGTATGGTGTACACAGAATGCACCGAGACAGCAGCAGTTTCATGTGGCACCAGCCATGCCAGCGCTGTAGGGACTCAACTTCGGTGGATATTCAAAAAGTGCACTATAAAAAGCTAGTCACTTATGTAGCATCAGAGAATAGCGCTATATAAAAGCCATCATCACTTATCTGCTGTATGTTCATCTGTTGTTGTTTTGGTGTCCAGCGTTTGTACAGACAAAAATGGCTGAATTTATAGCATCACCATGTGTATCCAGTTTGTTTTTTAGACAGCAGTTGTTGATTGATGAGTATTTCTCTTTATTGTGTACATACAATTTATGCTCAAAATAACATTGACAGTAGTCAAACATGTGTAACTTTTTTCACAGATGAAAAACAATAGAGGAAGTAGAGTAGGAATATATATTTTTGTGTTGGTTGTTTACAAAACTTTGGCCACACGTTCTACTTTCATTTCTGCAAATGTGGAACTTGTGGTTTGGGGTTCGTTGCAGGCGAGCGACTGTGGATGAGTTGAAGGAAGAGTACGTTTTGGTGCCAGCCTCTATGAAAGATGCCTACATGGTTCATGTCCTTGACCACTGGACCCAGGAGCACCCTCGGTCTTCTGTCATCATCTTTGCCGCCACCTGCAAGTAAGACAATACACATCTGAACAGCTTTTGCCGTTACTCTTATGTCACCTGCCCACCTTTACTATTATGTCACCTGCCACTGGGTCCTGTCATGCCCACTGCTGTTGGTTACTGTTATGTCCCCCATTGTTGGCTAGTGTTATGACACCCGCTGTTGGTGCTGTTATTTCACCTTCTGTTGGTTACTGTGTTGCGTTACCTGCAGTGCGTTACTTTTGTGGTGTCTGCCATTGGTTACTGTTGTGATGTATGTTGTTGGTTACTGTTGCGGTTATGTAGCCCACCATTAGTTACTGTCATATCACCTGTCAGTTGTTACATTGGTTTCACCCACCATTCATTACTGCTGTGGAACCCAGCATTTTTGTTACTGTTGTCACCCACTATTAGTTATTGTTATGTAACCCACATTTGGTTACCTCACGGTTACCAATCTTGGTTACTGCCAGGTCATTCGTCACCCATCCTTAGTTACTGTTATGTAACCCATCCTTGGTTACCTTTGGTACCCACCTTGGTTACTGCTGGGTCATTACTGCCACCCATGCTTGGCCATTGGTTACTGTTGTGTCACCCACCCTAGTTAGTGTTATAGCACCAACTCTTGGTTACCATTGTGTCTTCCACCCTTGGTTACAGGTGTGCCACCCACCATTGGTTAAACTTTGGTCACCCACCGTTAGTTACTATTGTGTTGCCTGCCACAGGGTATTGTTGAGTCACCTGCTTTTGTCCCCTGTGCCAGCAGAAATCAGATTCCATTTATCCTTGCTGGCACTGTTGTGCTGGCAGTTCTGAACCTTGATTAATGTCATGAACAGGACCAAAAAAATATATATAAAAATTGAAGACTGCACACAAAGTTAATGGAAAAAAACTATTAAAACTAATAAAAGTAAAACAGTTTGTCAGCAGTGGTGTGCAGATGGAAATATTTTCAGACTACATATTTGCTCATAGCGAATGAATTAATTATGCATAAACATGACCTGCACAAATTTCCGCTCTTTTGACTGCATTAAAAAGATTGAGTAAACAAATCTTTAATTAATTACAGCTACATGTAAGTAATTATTATTATTTGTTTCAGTTCTAATTTGCTGTGAGTATGAATCATGATACAGGGACCCACTTTGTGTTTCAGATACGCGCAGATTCTGGGTATGATGTTGGAGAAGCTGGGGTTCCCCTGCGCTGTTCTGCACTCCATGATTCCTCAGCGATTTCGTTTGTCATCACTCTCAAGGTTCAAATCCAACCAGATCAAGATTCTCATTGCCACAGATGTTGCCAGCAGGTAGGAAATGGATGACAGATTGATTGTGCTGATGTTTGATTCTATTTCTAGAGTCGTTTGATTTATAACGTTATTAACAGTTAGCATATTTGGTGCTGTCAAATTGTGGCTAATGATGATGATGATGATGGATGTTCGTTTGATGGATGTTGAGTTCAAAATTTTCAGGCTCATTACACACACAGTGTGCAGAAATTCTGTACTGTGATGCAGTACAGTACAACTTTATTGCCAGGTGTCAAGACTGTTGCATAAGGAATGTGTCAGAGTGCCAGGTACACTCACACATTCATGCCAATCATAACACAACAGAGTTATGATATGACAACAAAATCAAAAATAATCATAACAAAACAATGATAAAAGACACTGAGAGTAATCACAAAAGTAGTAACAGTGTTTTCTCACTCTTCTTCCTCAAGTAAATGAAAGTTGGTTGTCTGCATTTTGACCAATAATGACCGTGTGCTCATTCCACTTGTTTCAGAGGTCTGGACATTCCAACAGTGGACTTGATAATTAACCACAACATCCCCAACAGACCCAGAGACTATGTCCATCGTGTTGGGCGAACAGCCAGAGCAGGTCAGTGCACAGTTCAGTCAGATTCACAAGAAGACTGACCCACATCAAAAGGGTCTGACCCACATATAAAGGATTGACCCCCATGAAATAGGACTGACCCACATCACACAGGACTGACCTGCATTACAGGAGGACTGACCCACATCACATGGGTCTGGCTTGCATCACAGGGGACTGACCCACATCACAAGGGACTGACCCATATCACAAGGGACTGACCCCCATCACAAGGGACTGGCCCACACCACAAGGGACTGACCCACATCACAAGGGTCTGACCTACATCACAAGGGACTGACCCACATCACATGTGACTGACCCACATCACAAGGGTCTGACCTACATCCCATGGGACCTATCCACAGTACAAGGGACTGACTCGCATCACATGGGACTGACCCACATTACAGGGGTACTGACATCACAAGGGACTGACCCACATCACGCAGGTCTAACCCACATTCCAAGGGACTGATCCTCATGACACATGTCTGACCCACATCACAAAGGGACTGGCCGACATAGATTCCAAGTATCTGCCAACATCAGGCTGCTGTTTAGATCAAAGTGTAGCAGAAAAAAACAAGGAAGTCATTGATTATTTAAGCATTGTATTTAAGTCTAGAAGATCTGAAGCTGAGTTGGATCAGCAGAAGAAGAAGAAAATAGCGAAGAAAGTCCTACTCTCTTCATAAAGAGCCTATTGGGTGCATCAGTCCCTCCAGGAACCATATCCGATTTTTGCTCCTCAAAAGCTAAACAGCAGAGGAGTTATCAGAAATCTGATCCTGGTGAGGACCATTGCTATCCAGATTCAGTCAGTGTTAAAACAGGGTGGCAGTAGGAAATATAACTTGATTTGTTTTTATTTTGATGTTTGTGTTGTGCTTCCAGGTCGTTGCGGTCAGTCCATCTCCATGGTGACAGAGTTTGACATCAAGCTCCTCAAGGCCATAGAGAACCACATACGTGAGTCCTGACAAATTTTCTGCCACAGCTTCCACCTTTGCTTCATGTCCACTTTAAGAGGGGTGATCTGTCTAATCAGGGAGGTCTGTCTGGGGTCCTGCTGTAGTTTTTTCTTTTTCTCCAAGATGGTTCTGTTATGGTTGAATTGCATGTCAGTGTCTTTGTCACTAGTTGTCTTTACAGGGCAGTGAGTTTAACTCTGCAGGGAGAATAGCTCTTTATATGTATTGTTTATTGTTATTATTACCAACACTCTGTAGTAGTTTATGGCTGTGATCCTGATTCACAGCCATAAGTAAGTAAGGAAGTGGGTGTAAAACACATGAAATAGGATGTAAAACACCCACTTACTTACTTACTTATGGTTGTGAATCAGGATCTCACCTGTGTTTTAGCTCAACTTTGTACGTCTGATCCACATGTGCCACCGACTGCTAGGTTGCTTTTTTTTCTTTTTTTCTTCTTTGGTTTTTTTATTTTCATTTTGCAATGCCTGTGTGTTTCAGACTCCAAAATGACTGAACATCCAACTAAGGAAAAAGAGGTGCTGGAAATTTTTGAGGAAGTTTCTGTCCGAAGACGAGAAGCAGAAATCGTGAGTGTTTTTTTTTCTTTTTCTTTTTCAGGCTTTGACAGATGTAAGCGTGCAATGTTTAAAAGGAATTACTTTTATAATCAAGTTAGATTCAGAATTTTTTTAAAATTGTGTGAGTTGATAAGAAGTAATGTTTTTTTGTTCTTTTTCTTCTTCTTTTTTTCTTTCTTTTTCACTTTGAATCAGCTTACCCAGCAAATGTTTTACAGACATTTTGCAGGCATATGAAGTTTTTGGTTAGATAGTGAGGAGTACACCTGGTGTGTGCATGTATGGATGGGAACAATGGAAGAAAAGAACGGTCCAGCATTTTTCCCAGATCAGAACATTTTGTTTATATGACTTTTATTTTCATGCACATCATTATAGTATGATTTTTGTTTACAACATATTGTCAGAGCCAAAGCAGTATTGTTACATATTCTATCATCCGTTGTCACAATTGTAAGGTAATGAGAATTGATCACTTTTCTACTTTGCAAGTCCCACAAAGTATACTTCTGAATGTATCAGTTCTGTCCAACAGTAGCATTAAAATGGTGTTGATAACATGCAACCCACACTGTGCAACATGGAAATAATGCATGGACAGTTTTGGAGATTGTAATCTGCAGTTATATGTGAAAAAAAGGTTAACCCTCTCAGTGCCCTTATGATCTGCAATTATATGTGTAAAAAAGCTAACCCTTTTCCTGCCCTTATGATTTATACGTAACATCCTTGAGAAAGTGTTTTCTATCTGCCTGTCGGCCATCATGGGACATCCTCCCCCAATTCTGACGTTTTATGCAAACTCTAGAGAAACAAAGTTGAAGAAAATGAATGTAGGTAGTGGAATCCTGCAAGGCTCTCTTTGAAAGATATTGCATCAGCAGCACAAATTCAGTGGCAGGAAAATGGTTAGTGGACCAGAATGCTGTTGTGGCAGTTTCAAGTGGCTTTTGAATGAGTTGTAGCATTACATGTCATACATGCGGCCTCTGTAGTGTGGCTGAAAGCAGGTTGCATGTGCTTATTCAAGATCTGTTGCTGATGAAGTGTTGATCCTGTGCTTGCAGAGACTCGATGAACAAGACTTCGGTGAGAAAAAGGAGATCAACAAGAGGAAAAAGCTGATTTTGGAAGGAAAAGTGAGTGGTTTGTTTTGCATCAAATGAAGGAAGGGAGGGGAGATAACACAGTTCATGCATACATATATGGTATACACAAAATGTGGGAAAGTTTGGGAAAAAATGAAGATACCTTTTTCTACAGGCCGTAAAGTTGGGGGGGAAAAAATGGCATTTGGGGCCAACCTTGGACAGTTTGAAAACTTCAGTCAAGCACTCGGCTGTGTGTTGTTTCAGTGGGAAGCAACATTGTTGTTGTTGTTGTTTTTTGTGAAGCACCCCCCTCCCCCCCCAAAAAGCCAGCATGCAGAACAACAATGATCTGGACATATATGCTAATGTTTTTCTTTTTCTTTTATTCAGGACCCGGAGGAAGAAGAAGAAAGGAGAAAGAAGAAACAGAAAAGGGACAATGGAAAATCCAGGGAAGACGCAAGGAAAGAAAAAGAACTCAGAAAAGAAAAGTACAAAGCAAAGTTTGCCAGAAAAAAGAAATCAAAAGGTTGAAACAGGGAAGGTAGACAATGAGAGCTGCATAAGATGAAAAGAAGCAAACAACAACAAATGTGTCAGAAAAAATGACATGACTCTTACATGTATAGTAATTAAACTCAGTTTCTGCAGTCATGATTTTACAGTTCTAAACTGTGATAAGAACGTGCTGTTGCAGTGAATGCACCATGATGAAATGTGGAGATATATGTGAAATGAACTTATGCAGGTGCACAGAATGCTGGGAATTTTGTTCAAGCAACGTACGGTGAAATTACTATTAAAAATGTAAGAAGAGAACAGTCTCTGTGTGTGTGGTGGTGGTGTGTGTATGAGTGTGTGTCCTTTGTCTGTAATAATGATAATAATCATGTACATTTATCATGCGTTCATCAACGCCCTGTGCGCTAATGATACACATTAACCTAAGTATGATATTCTATACACACATAGAGCACAATTCCACCCAAACAACCCGAGTGTATAATCTTTTTCTTTAATCTGGCATCAATAAATTAGGCAGAATGGTCAACAATACCAGCCAAATCCTAGCTTTACACATTTGTAACAAGGGCAATACTGAAGAGATTAAAAACTCTTTGAAATGTTTGTTTATGTTCTTCCAGTCCCGACTGTCCAAATGTCTTGTAAACTCCCACCTCCACTTTTTTTTGGGGGGTGGGGGGCATGCTACATACAATGACGGTCTTCAGAAAGACGAAGCAGGCAGTCATTCAAGAAAAATTTGGTCAGAGATCTATGATAGGCTCATGAAAAGATGCTACCCCATAGAGGGTTCTGTTCAGTTAAGTTCAAGATGGGATCTGTGTGCTCAGAAAAGTCCATATGGACTTCACCCCGACTTTCAGAAGTTTCCCCTATGTTACCTTTGAAACGGTTCCAATTTTTGTCTGACTGACAGTGGCCCTCTCTTGTCCTTTCGAGGAAGATCACCTAGTGCTTCCTCTTTCCACACCTTTCTCCTCCAGGCGATCGATGGTGTGATGTCCTTGGCTTTGTGCCCACAGGTTGTGTCTCAAACTTCTCAGCACTTCAGATCTTCTGAGAAGCAAGCCACTTGTGAGGGCTGTTTTGCCTGCCAGTGTATCTGCTTGGCCATTTCCCCTCACTCCAGCATGTCCAGGGCAGTACACCCACAGGAATTTTCAAAGGTGGATGTCAACCATTGACTCATTCTAAAATGTCAAGTTTTAAAGAGTACACATGGCTTAAGCCCCGCCTCTCTCTCATCACAAGTCAGATACCAGTGTTCATGTCAATGTAATTTTCCTTCACTGACTGCAGGTGATATTTCTGGTCGTGGATAAATGTGCATCATTACTTAATTTGAAGCTGTTCAGAATTCAGCACCCTTTTGCTCTGTTGGTATTCATTAGCATGTGAGGCAAAAATTATATTATTTTTAAGCAGCACATTGTGACGTTCTGATTGGCTGAAGCTACTCAGGTGATTGACAGCCCCGAACCCTCACGTCAGTCATTGTCTACTGTGATGAGGTCTTGATATTTTCACATCAAATTGATTGTTTTATCCAGACTTCTTACTATACGTATAAACTAAGCAGACAGTATATCAGGGTAGGTAGGTTACTTGGTTTTTACACCCAGTCAAGCAAGACGGTTATATATCGGGGTAAAACTGCTTCAGGGGTTAAGTGGTTAAGACACTAAATCTGGGGTTAGGACTAGGAGGTTGCATGTTCAGATCATGATTCAGGCAGTTATTACTACCAACACCACTACCATCCTCTTCAGTAAGTAGTTTTGGAGGATGTTAGATTGGTTCAGTACATACTGAGTCTGGAATATTTGGGGGGGCAGTGAATAAGTAAGTAGTTTTGGAGGATGTTAGATTGGTTCAGTACATACTGAGTCTGGAATATTTGGGGAGGCAGTGAGCTGGAAACTGGGTTTTGCACTTTGTCACACTTTGGTCCCAGCATGTGGAACAATCTCCCTAAGATATGCATTATGCTGCTCTCTCTTCTTTAAAAAAAGAAAAGAAAAAAAGAAGACATTTTCTTGAGTTCAAGTTAAGCAGCACTGTCCTTCACCCCCATCAGTCTGTTCAGTTTGTGTGTATTGGATATAGTCAGTTATGTTTGAACCTGTGTTGATGTGCACATTATTTGTTAGCTGTTTGTTAAACTGTTGTCTTTATTTTAATGTCATTGTTTGTGTTCTTTAAAAACACCTCACTGCAGGTCTTGCATTTCTCTGACAGCACAAACCTTGACAGGAAGAAGATTTGTTATGTGTGTTACTGCATGTATTGTTCAGTGCTTTGAGCTCCAGCGGAGGCGTGTTAAAAATGTCCATTGTAAGTATTATTACCACACACACACACACACACACACACACACACACACACACACACACACACACACCACACACAGACACACACACTATCTCAACTGGCTCGGGATGAACCTTCGAAGGTTAGTGAAGACATGACACAAACTACAATAAATACAATAAGTGACGGCGGAAATCCTATAACCGACCATATATGGAACATATTTCTGTCGTGACGTCACGCACCTTGTCACTGGGCCAGGACTTCCGGAAGTCTCAGTTGACCCGGAAAGCAGACTTCTAAAACTGTCCCAAAGCAAAGATCGAGTTTGCGTCGAAAGTTGAAAGCCAAGACGGAAAATGACCAGCTAGGGTTTGTGGAGCTGCAGAAAATGGCTCCAGGCTATATACGAATATACTGAGTACATTTACGTATCGTTGGAGAGCAGACGAAACGGAACAGTAGCAGATCGAGATTGGTGTGTGTGACAATCAACATGGTAAGACGTTTTCTTCCGCTTTTGTATCGTCGCTGTCGACAGCCACATAAAAGGAAGAAGAACACGCGCTAGCATCATGCAGTCACATATTTTGGTTTAATTTATTTTTATTTGGGGCAGATGGTTTTGTTGCACCATCCGGTGCCTTTCGTTGCCTAGTTTGACACACCTGCCAATTGTCTCCCCTTTGGAATTGGAGCACCTGTTACTTTTGACTCGAGACTATGGGAGTTCTTTACCGATACTTCGGGGTCCTGACCGAAGTGACACTGACTGATCGAAAAAACAAAACAAAACAAAAACTGATACTGCAACATATTTTAAACAGTTTAACACTCCTTGTGTAACTTCGATGCTTGAATGTTTTGGTCGCTCAAAAAACAAATTGGTTTCAAAGTTCTGTGGAGCACCTAAGACTACACGAGCACGATGCATGCGTACACTTTTCTGTAATATTTTGATAAGGTTTCATTTTGTAATCTGACTCACAGATCCAACCATGAAATATGAAAATGTCTAATTAACCCAGTATTAAATCAACAAATAATAATAATAAATAATTCTTATAAAGCGCTATTCTTTAACCAGAGTTAAACTCACTGCGCTGTACGAACATCTTATCACAAAAACTACGTTAACATTCATTTCAGCAAACAAAACCTTAATTATTGTTGCTTAAATTACCGTTATCGCCTATCGAACAATACACACACACACACACACTATGACGCGCACACCAGTCTCCGCTCGTCCACTCATACAATAATTAACCAAATAACTTAATGATCTCAGACAACAACAACAATTTGAATCTGTCTTATCACCCACCCAACCCGTGCCTCCTTCTCTTGCCTAGATCTCTCATACTCTCCCCCCCTCCCCCTTCCCTTTCCACTTTCCCTATCCATATGCATCCATCTACATTCAACTGCCACACACACAGAGATTTCTTCAGATTCTACAGGAAGGCCTGTGCAAACAAGAAGGTTTTTAGCTGCGATTTGAATTGTGCTTGATGGGATGGCAATGTCCACGTTTAGTCCCATAGGTTCATGGTTCTCAAATGGAATGAGAAGTGTGTGTGTGTGTGTGTGTGTGTGTGTGTGTGTGCGTGTGTGTAAATGAGAATGAACTTCAAGTATGCACTGTGTTGGTGTATATATATATATAAAATAATTAATATATATATCCACATATAATCATATTGGTTCATTCTGTACTGTGCTTATGTATAAACACATGCATCCTCAAACCATTTGAGGACAGCAAACTGATGGGGCTAAAACTAAAAGTGAATATTGCCAATCAAGATATTCTAGAGTTAAACTTAGACTAGAGCAGTAGAACTGCCATTTTTCAGTTATTTTGTATTTTTTTAATTAGCTGATTATAAGCACACACAGATTTTGTTGTTGTTGTCAGTTTCAGTTTTTTGTTGCACATGTCTAGAAAATATCGAGTAATGTCATTTCAGCTATTCAGGATCTGGGCACATTTCATCAGTATTCTATTTCTAAATCAGGACTGCAGAAATAAACTCACCCAATCACTTGAGATGGGCAGAAAACACCAGGGTAGGTGAAGACCCCAAAATATTGCCCATCACTGCTTCAGGATAGTCATAATTTTGCCCGTGATGAATCAATAAACAAAAGAGTTAATTACTAAATCAGCACTCCAAAGACACCACAGGAACACAGCAACAAAGACCTGAATAGCCTATGGTAACTCTCACCAGGCATGCAAGTAATACACTCCACCAGTGGTACCTCCATGAAAGAAGATAGTCCCCAACTGTATATCATTTGAAATTACACAATGTATATTATTCAGTCTCATTAGGCAACAGAGGTGTGTATTTAAACTTATAACTAATATGTTATGAGACAGTACAACCAATTTTTATTAAAGACCGGACAGTCCTTTCATCTTATTAGCACACTCAGAGTCAGACCTGTACACATTAAAATTTTGTTGTTAAGTACTAACTACTAAGTTACCATTGTAAGCCTGAGACTACAGAGTGAATTGTGACAGTCAAATGAATCAGCACTCAAATGATGTCACATGAATGCAACAACAAGGACCTGAATCACCAACAGTAACTTAACAACGAAGCTCTGATTCATCTATTGCACAGTAACTTAACTCCTTTGTTTGTCGAAAGTGCCCTGGTCTTTGTTCTGTCTCAGCACCTTAGCTGCTGATTATTTCTCTGAAATTTGATATATATATTTTTTGATCATCAGAAAAGAGATCAGATGTTGGAAATGAAGAAAAAGTTATAAACATTTTTGCAGGGGGGAACATTTCGGGCTAGGGATTGTTTTCTCTCACTTGTGCAGGCCTGCTGATTAATGAGCCAGTTAACCCGTTGCAGTCAGTGTCTGCACACTGTTCAACAGATGATAAGCATGGTTTATAAGACATAAGCAGCCACTGTCCATCTTAGTATTCTGACAGGGGGTTGTTGTTGTTGAAGTTGTTTAACAGTGACTCACTGTTAAACAACTTCAACAACAACAACCCCCAGTCAGAATCACTGAGTTGCCTCAGATACAGTGATCACACTAGATGTTTTTCAAACCAGTATGACAGTTTAAGGTGGCAAAAGTGGTTCACTGAAATGGGTCAGAGAAATGATTGTAACCAGACAGTTATACAGTGTATATAAATTATAATATATATATATATAGTATACTACTACTAGAACTTTATTAATTAGCAACCACCTTAGCAAATACTTTCCTATCTAAAACACACACATACACATGCGCACACACACATACACACACACACACACACACCTAACAGTAACACACAACATACACTCTCTCTCTCTGTATTTGTTTTGTCAAACAAAATAATGGCCAGTATGTCTTCAGGATCAATCACTGATTTCCTCCCCAGTGTAATATACATTATAATACTAATCTTAACTGGTAAAATGCCAGAAATTACCAGTTGACACAAACCCTGTGAATAGGTACTGCCCCAGTGCTGAGGACCAGGAAGTTCAAGGAGGACAGAGGCTGCATTAACACCACCTTGCTGTCTGTGTCACCATCACAGTGATTTTGTGTGAAAGATGGGCAGTGGAATGATTCATTTTAATGTTTGTTAGGTTTGATTTAAAAAAAGAAAAGAAAAGGGGGGGCGGTGGGCTGGGGGATTGAAGAGAAAGGTGAGCTGAAGCAGGCGGGGTTCATCATTAAGCTTCAAGTGTGTTATCGCCTGCCATGGGCCAACCCAGCATGCCCACAGTGTGTCTAAGCTAAGCATAGACTCACTAAAGAGTTGGCTTGTATCAACAAGGAAGAAGTATCATATGATAGTATATTATATATATATCCATATGCCTGTTTCATGCCTCAATGCCCCACAGTCTGAGACAGTGAGAGGCAGCCACACAATACAAATAGTGCATATATAATGCATAATACTCACACAGTCACACTCACGGTCAAGTCAAGTCAAAAAACTTTAATCAGCCCTCACAGGGCAATTCAACTTAACTAATATAATGCTCATTATATTAAGTCATGCATCTAAACCCTTTAGCTGCTAGGTTTTGACACTGCTGACCCAGCAAAGTTTCTCTCCAAGAACTGTTTGAGAGAGAGATGCCAGTGCAATGTTAAGACTATTATATATAATAATATCTATAACAGTCCTGATCATTCAGTTCCAATTAGAATTTGCCCTGTCTTTGCTTACACATAAGTACATGTGAGACAGAATGCATAATTTATAAGAAGTTATACTTATACTAGTTATAGTTACTAAGTTAGACAAGTTTCAGCTCAAACAGGATGTCACACTTCTAAATGTTCTGTCTACCAGAGGCAATATACTGAAATAGGAAGTAGTTTGGAAGGACAGCATACAATGTCCTAAGGGCAGGGGGCAGATTAAGTACTAGGGTGACTAGTACTGTAGTAGTTGTAGTACTACCAGCTAAACTGATACCAACTTCAAGTTCAATTTTTTCAGTGTACAAATTAACACAACTTGGTACTGCTCCATCACAGAGTTTCTTGGTAATCTTATGTTCACTTGCTTGATAAATAGGTACTTAGTCATGAACAAAGGTCCATCCTTACTTGGATATATATTTGTGTCATGAATTTCAGTATTTAAGTACAGGAATGAAGGTGGTGTGTGTGTGTGTGTGTGTGTGTGTGTGTGTGTGTGTGTGTGTGTGTGTGTGTGTGTGTGTGTGTGTGTGTTTGTGTGACTGTGAGAGAGAGAATGACAGAAGTTACTCATCACTGTGAATATGAAGATCACTGACTCATTGACTGACCCACAGACAGAAGTTGGTGGGAGGAGCAAGAGGAAAATGGACTGTTTATACAGTGTACAAAGCTGTAAGCTGTAAGCTTTTGTACAAAGTGTGCAACTTTTACCAGTTATAGTGGGTGCAGGTGTTCTTTGTCATTTTTTCTTGTTTACAAATAAGAATGAAAGGGGTTTCAGGTAAAGTACTGAGAGTATTGTACGGTAAAGTAAAGTATTGTATGGTACATCCTGACCAACAAACTCCACAATATTATGCATAGATTTGCCTGACAGTAACACTAACATTGTTACAATGTTAGTAACAGAGTAAAAAATGTATTTTAAAAACTAAAGCTAGTAACAGTTGGCTTCAGCTTCAACAAAAGCTCCAGGGTTCAGAAGGAAATAGAGAGGGACAAGGTTCGCATTAACAGTAATTTAGAGTATTTTAGCAGTTATGATCAGCATATACCAGGGGAAAAAATCAGGAATCAGTCAGACATGCCAGCTGTTATTTTGTTTGACTGGTTCCCAAAGAAAAAACAACAAAAAGCACCGAGAAAGAGAGAGGGAGAGAGAGAGAGAATGAATGAATGAACCAGAGACAGACAGAGACAGACAGACAGTGTTTGTGGCTGGTTTTGTGTGTGTGTGTGTGTGTCCCATAGTGTGTTTGTGTGTGTGTGTGTGTGTTTGTGTGTGTGTGTGTGTGTGTGTCCCAGAGTGTGTGTGTGTGTGTGTGTGTGCGTGCGTGCGTGCGTATGCGTGTGTGTGTGTGTCCCATAGTGTGTGTGTGTGTGTGTGTGTGTGTGTGTGTGTGTGTGTGTGTGTGCAAATGCATGCATGCGTGTATGCGAGCACACACATACATACACACATGCACACCACACCTGTGCACACACACACACACACACACACACACACACACACACACACACACACACACACACACACACACACACTATATATATATATATACACACCAGGTTTGATGCACAACATTCATGCACTATTTGGGAGGGAAGAGGGGGCTGGGGCAGAGAGTCTAACTGAAACAGTGTCACCTTGGCTCCAGCTGTTCCATGTATTGATCCATGCAGTGTTATTATACTATAGTCGTAGATGAGCAGTAGGTGGGGGAGGTATTAAAGTGTTTACGCACATGTGCAAGTGGGTCACAGTGGGAGTCGCTGATGTCGTCCAGCCAGAAATGTTGCTGACACAGTGGGAAAAGAGGCGTTTATGTCATTTAGCCCCATCTTGTGTCCCTCCCTGTTAGTTTGTTGGTGGTTAGTTCATTCTCAGATTTTAACTTTCCATCCGCCACATAAGGTCTCTGAGGGATGAACAGAAAGAGAGAGTTTGTTCTTGGGTTTGAATGTCCCATCATCCATCCAAGGTCACCTCAGGACAGACAGAGACAGACTTAGTTCTTGGATTTTATCTTTTTAGCATCCCATCAGCTGCATAGGATCACCTCAGGACAGAGAGAGAGAGTTGGTTAGTTCTTGGATTTTAACATCCCGTCAGCCACATTGAGTTACCCACCTCCAGATGAATCCTGCATTCATATTTCTGTTACACCAGTTCAGAAACTAAACCATTAAATCACAGGTGAAAAAGACAACTAAGAATTCTGGGCTCAAACACAGCCAGCATCAATTGAATCCAGTCAGCAATGAGTACATCTCAATGCTTACATGGATTTCACCTAAGTACAGATGACAGAAGTGTCATATTTTCCACGTATTTATGTAGCACATCTCAATGTTTACATGAATTTCACCAAAGTAAGTGAGAGAAGTATCACATTTTCCACATATTTACATATATAATTATATAGATTATATATATATATATCAACTCACAAGGAATTTTTAGCTGAGATAAAAAATTCAATAACAATAATAAATAATTCTTATAAAATGCTATTCTTTAACCAGAGTTAAACTCACTGTGCTGTACAAACAAATTATGGCAAAAAACTCTCTTTTTTATAATAAATAAGTAAAAACAAATTATGAATATTAAAGATGAAAATTTGTCAGAATGAGTTTGTTTTGGTTGGTTAGCAGTTTTTTTTAAAGGGGGGGGGGGGGGGGGGTTGGCAATGGGCAATTAAACATGTTCCATTTAAAACAATACTGGTTGTAGGCTCTGTTATGGTTATAGGGTGAATTTAAAGGGGGGGTGGGGTGGCAATGGGCAATTAAATGTGTTCCATTTAAAACAATACTGATTGTAGGCTCTGTTATGGTTATAGGGTGAATTTAAAGGAGGGGGGGGGGTTGGCAATGGGACAGTTAAACGTGTTCCATTTAAAACAATACCGATTGTAGGCTCTGTTATGGTTATAGGGTGAATTTAAAGGAGGGGGGTGGGGGGTTGGCAATGGGGCAGTTAAACGTGTTCCATTTAAAACAATACTGATTGTAGGCTCTGTTATGGTTATAAGGTATCGCCCTGATATAACCACACTGGTTGACTTGGCGAAAAAACACTAACTTACTTACTATGGTCATAGGGTGAATTGTGACAACAATACCAGTTTATGCGCACCCCATGCTTCATTCACGAAGGTCATCCTCAGCCTGCCTTCTTCACGCTGACCTCTCACACTGACAGTCCCATACTACATTTCACAGAGACCGGCCTTAGCCTGCAAAGTGGTTTGTCCATCCACTTGACCTTTCTCAGCCATGTTTG
>OY757550.1:14747754-14803497 GCA_963584105.1 Alviniconcha strummeri | reverse complement strand
ACACACACACACACACACACACACACACACACACACACACACACACACACACACACACACACAAATTTACATGCATGCACACAAAACACACTTAAGCATACTCATATCCACTTGCATGTTATATATGCAAACACATGCACACACACACATGGATGCACAAACACATTCATGCATGCATACACACACACAAACACACACATACACATGCACACACACAACACACACACTCATACACAGCACACACACAACACACACACACACCACACACACACACACACACACACACACACACACACACACACACAAACACACACACACACACACACACACACACACACA
Organism: Alviniconcha strummeri; assembly: GCA_963584105.1. NCBI lineage: Eukaryota > Metazoa > Mollusca > Gastropoda > Provannidae > Alviniconcha > Alviniconcha strummeri. The sequence continues at coordinate 14,803,158 of OY757550.1, read as the reverse complement.
CAACACAAACACACAACACACACACACACACACACACACACACACACACACACACCCATACACACACACACACACAAGGGAGTCCCCCAGCCTGCCCACCCCGACTCAGACATACAAACTGTGTCCACCAGTCCTGCAGTTCCCAGCCTACCTGTTTGGCATTGACTCGGAGATGCTGCGCACCAAGCTGACAGGGCGCATCATGGACAGCAAGTGGGGCGGCAAGACGGAGACCATCGACATGAAGCTCAACAAAGAGCAGGCTGAGTTCACACGTGATGCCCTGGCCAAGGCCATCTACGCTCGGCTTTTTGACTATCTCGTTCAGGTCAGACTCTCCCGAGACCTTAACTCTCCAGCATCTACGCTCGGCTTTTTGACTATCTCGTTCAGGTCAGACTCTCCCGAGACCTTAACTCTCCAGCATTGTTGTATATTGCTGATCTGTTTTATATAGCGCTATTCTCTGCTCTGAAGCAGATTCTCACCAGGCTATCATCTGATTCTGCTTGAGCGACTAGCTTTTTTAAATGCAATTTTGAATATCCACTGAAGTGGTGTACTTACAGCACTGACATGGCTGGTGCCACGTGAAACTGCTGCTGTCTCGGTGTGTTCTATGTACACCATACAGCCATGCACCACATCACATCACTTCATGCAAAGCCACATATGTCAGGCGTATGCGTGTTTAGTTGTAACCTGCCACCTGCACTTTTTGGCAGAATGACGGGATCTTTTAAATGCTCCTGCATTAACATGGGGGTGGAACGGATACCAAAATAAGAGTCAGCACAGAAAGCTGATACTGTCTTCTTTCGTTGTGCTTTATGTCCACAGAAACCATAAGGCGTATTAGGGACGGGGCATTGCATTGTGTACATCTGGTGGAATTGTGTAGCTTGTGTTTACTTGCATGCCAGGTGAGAGCTACTGCAGGCGACTCGGATCTTTGTTGTTGTGTTTGTGTGCAGCATCTTTTGAGCGCTGATTAACTCCCGGAAGTGTTTGACTGGAACAGACGACAGACAGCAAAGTCACCTTGGAAATGGAAAGCGTTTGCCTGTGACGTGTGATGTGTGCGTGCTGTTTCAGGCGGTGAACCAAGCAATGAAGAGGCCGGGGCTGGAGATGAACATTGGAATCCTGGACATCTATGGCTTTGAGATCTTCCAGAAGAATGGCTTTGAGCAGTTCTGCATCAACTATGTCAACGAAAAGCTGCAGCAGATCTTCATTGAGCTCACGCTCAAGGCTGAGCAGGTGGGACAGTGTAATAACAGGTTATTTGGGGTGCCCCACCTTGGGACATTTCCAAAGGATGGCAGATCCATGCAGTGCTGGGGAAACTTCTGAGAGACCTGGTCGAGCACATATGGGCTTCCCTGAGCTTGTAGATACGCTCTTGAACTGCACTTAGCTCAGCTGAACAGGAAAGAGTATGGACATAGTAATAATAGATTATTTATGCTGCGCCCTCTTGTAAGAGCTCCGGGCATTTACAAAGGCCTACAGCTGCCTGTGTTGCTGGGGAAACTTCTTAGAGACATGACGGAGCACATATGGGCTTTCCTGAGCTTGTAGATATCCACTTGAACCGAGCTGAGCTGGACAGGAAAGAGTAACATAGGAAAAAACCTGAGCTGAACAGGAAAGAGTATGGACAGGGGAAAAACTGAGCTAAACAGGATAGAGTAAGCTGTGAAAAATGAACTAAACAGGAAAGAGTATGGATGGGGAAAAAACTGAGCTAAACAGGACAGAGTAAGCAGTGAAAAATGAACTGAACAGGAAAGAGTATGGACGGGGAAAAAACTGAGCTAAACAGGACAGAGTAAGCAGTGAAAAATGAACTGAACAGGGAAGAGTATGGACTGGGGAAAAGCTGAGCTAAACAGGACAGAGTAAGCAGTGAAAAATGAACTGAACAGGAAAGAGTATGGATGGGGGAAAAGCTGAGCTAAACAGGATAGAGTATGCAGTGGGAAAAAAACTGAACAGGAAAGAGTATGCATGGGGAAAAGCTGAGCTAAACAGGACATAGTAAGCAGTGAAAAATGAACTGAACTGGAAAGAGTATGGACTGGGAAAAACCTGAGCTAAACAGGATAGAGTAAGCAGTGGGGAAAAAACTGAACAGGAAAGAGTATGCATGGGGAAAAGCTGAGCTAAACAGGACATAGTATGCATGGGGGAAAACTGGTCTGAATGGGAAAGAGCATGCATGGGGGAAAAACCCTGAGCTGAACAGAAGAGTATTCATGCAAAAAAAACTAAGCTGAACAGAAAGGATTACTTATGGGGGAAGACTGGTCTGAATGGGAAAGATTACGCATGGGGAAAAACTGGTCTGAATGGGAAAGAGTATGCATGGGGGAAAACTGGTCTGAATGGGAAAGAGTATGCATGGGGGAAAACTGGTCTGAATGGGAAAGAGTATGCATGGGGGAAAACTGGTCTGAATGGGAAAGAGTATGCATGGGGAAAAACTGGTCTGATTGGGAAAGAGTATGCATGGGGAAAAACTGGTCTGAATGGGAAAGAGTATGCATGGGGGAAAACTGGTCTGAATGGGAAAGAGTATGCATGGAGAAAAACTGGTCTGAACGGGAAAGAGTATGCATGGGGGGAAACTGGTCTGAATGGGAAAGAGTATGCATGGAGAAAAACTGGTCTGAATGGGAAAGAGTATGCATGGGGGGAAACTGGTCTGAATGGGAAAGAGTATGCATGGAGAAAAACTGGTCTGAATGGGAAAGAGTATGCATGGGGGGAAACTGGTCTGAATGGGAAAGAGTATGCATGGAGAAAAACTGGTCTGAATGGGAAAGAGTCTTCATGGGGGGGTGGGGGGGAGGAGAGACTGAGCTGAACAGAAAAGAGTATGCGTGGGGAAAAGCTAATCCAAACAGAAAATAGTATGCATGGAGGAAAAAGTAATCTGAACAGAAAAGAGTATGCATGGGGAAAAAAACAAATTGAACGGGAAAGAGTATGCATGAGGAAAAACCTAATCTGAAGGGGAAAAAGTATGCATGGGGGGAAAATGAGCTGAGTGGGAAAGAGTATGCATAGGGAAAAAACTAATATAAACAGAAAAGAGCATGCACTGGTAAAAATTGAGCTAAACGGGAAAATGTATGCGTGGGAAAAACTGATCTGAACAGGAAAGAGTATGCATGGGGAAAAAACTGCTCTGAACAGAAAAGAGTATGCATGGGGAAAAACTAATCTGAACAGAAAAGAGTATGCGTGGGGAAAAACTAATCTGAACAGAAAAGAGTATGCGTGGGGAAAAACTAATCTGACAGAAAAGAGTAAGCGTGGGGAAAAACTAATCTGAACAGAAAAGAGTATGCGTGGGGAAAAACTAATCTGACAGAAAAGAGTAAGCGTGGGGAAAAACTAATCTGAACAGAAAAGAGTAAGCGTGGGGAAAAACTAATCTGAACAGAAAAGAGTATCCGTGGGGAAAAACTAATCTGACAGAAAAGAGTATCCGTGGGGAAAAAACTAATCTGAACAGAAAAGAGTATGCACTGGTAAAAACTGAGCTAAACAGGAAAAAGTATGCATGGGGATTGTCCTGATTTGAACAGGAAATATGCATGTGGAAAAAAAAACCCCACCCCAAAACAACCTGAGCTGAACTGGTAAAAAAACAACTGCATGAGTGAAAAACTGAGCTGAACAGCAAAGTGTAGGCTTAGAAAACACACACACCTGAACTGAATAAGAAAGAGTATAGAGGGTGTGTATGGTGGGGATGGGGGGTGCTTGGGAGAGAACCTGAGCGGAACTGAAAAGAGGATGCAGGAGGAAAATGTTTGTATCAGAGACTGTGTCAAGTTCTGTATCAAAGCAGCATGTGGTGAGCTGCTTTTCAGCCTGTGCCTCTCATGTGGTGAGCTGCTTTTCAGCCTGTGCCTCTCGTGTGGTGAGCTGCTTTTCAGCCTGTGCCTCTCATGTGGTGAGCTGCTTTTCAGCCTATACTCTCATGTGGTGAGCTGCTTTTCAGCCTGTGCCTCTCGTGTGGTGAGCTGCTTTTCAGCCTGTGCCTCTCGTGTGGTGAGCTGCTTTTCAACCTGTGTTTCCTGGTTTGACAGGAGGAGTACGTGCAAGAGGGAATCAAGTGGACGCCCATCGACTACTTCAACAACAAGGTGGTGTGTGAACTGATTGAGAGCAAGAGTCCGCCAGGTGTCATGTGCATTCTGGATGACATCTGCGCCACCATGCACGCTGTGTCAGAGGGGGCAGATGATAAGCTCGTGCAGGTGTGTATGTGTGTGGGGAGGTAGGGGGAAGGGGAGGCTTGAATATGTCTAAGGGGGTGGAGTGGAGGGGTAGTGTGTGCATGCTTAAGGGGATGTGTGTATGTAAATGTTTAAGGGGGCATATGCATGTGTGTAGGTGGGCATATATATGTGTGTGTTTAAGGATGTGGGGGGGGGGGGGGGGAGGGTGCACGTGTAAGGGAGCATGTACATATAAGGAGTGTGTGTGTGTGTGTGTGTGTAAGGGGTATGTGTTTGTGTGTATGTAAAGGGGTATGTGTGTGTGTGTATGTAAAGGGGGAATGCGTGTGTGTGTGTGTGTGTGTAAGGTGGCATGTGTGTGTAAGGTGGCATGTGTGTGTATGTAAGGGTGCATGCATATGCGTGCATGTATGAGTAGGTTTACTGTGTGTGTTTGTGTGTAAGGAGGTATGCAGGTATGTGCCTGTGTGTGTGTCGCTGTCTGAAAGTGTGTTTGGGTCTCTTTGAGGGAATGAGTGAGTATGTAAGTCCTGAGACCCATTTAAAAGTATGAACCTTTACAGTTGCACCAGTGTCATAAAATGTCCTCTTTTTTTCCTCTCTCTAAACAGACACATCTGTTTACAGCAGCCTCTGCTTTCTTTCGCGTTTCATTTTCTCAGTTTTTGACTCCTGAAATAACCATCATGGTTGACGGGGGCATTACAAAAACCAGTCATCAGTCTGTCAATTTTCCTTTTGCCAATGCCCACCCCTGTGAAAGACGAAGTTTCAAAAGTCCATGTTTGTGTGACAGAAACTTGCCAGCACTGTTGGCACCAACAAACACTTCCAAGGCACCAACGTGGGTTTCATCATCCACCACTACGCTGGCCAGGTCACCTACGACACTGACGGCTTCTGTGAACGCAACAGAGATGTCCTCTTCAACGATCTCATTCAGCTCATGCAGAGCAGCACCATGTATGTTTTTTTATAATGTTGGGTTGGGTGGAGTTGGGGATTGCCTGTTGATATGTGCAAGAGTATGTGTTTGTCCTCTGTAAACACAGGAATTTGAATTACAGGCACAAGCAAAATAAAGCAAACAGAAATGATAAGTAGTGTAGGCCTGCTGCATTGACTGTCAGCCTCTCTCTGTCTCTCTCTCTCTCACACACACACACACACACACACACACACACACACACACACACACACACACACACACACACACACACACACACACACACACACACGCATGCTTCCTATATTAATATGTGTAAGTCAGTTTAGACACAGATTAAAAATACAACTATTAAGACATATATATATACACACCTGTAAATCTGTCTCTCACTTATACACCCACACAACACACACACACACACACACACACACACACACACACACACACACACACACACACACACACACACACACACACACACATGCCTAGGGACATTCAGGTCGGCAGGGCTGGGGGCTGGGGATGTCTGTGTTTGTTTCTTTGTGAAGTTGTAAATTTTTGTTTTGTGTAGCACTGATGTGTTGTGACTAGTAATCTGTAGGCTATTTGTGTCTGTAAAGTCCTTTAATTTGTCACTTTCTGTCCTTATTGGGATTCTGACAGACTTCCCGTTGCAGGCTCTTAGCACTCAGTCGTGGACACATGCTGACAAGTGGTCAGACAGTGTTCAGCTGTAGTGACAAACTGCCTCTCTGCTTTCATTTACAGCCCCTTTGTTAGGAGCTTGTTCCCAGAGGATGTCAGTCAACAGACACGAGGGCGTCCCACTACTGCAAGCAGCAAAATCAAGGTGTGTGTGTGTGTGTGTATGTGGTGTGTGTGTGAGTGTGTGTGTGTGTGTGTGTGTGTGTGTGTGTGTGTGTGTGTGTGTGTGTGTGTGTGTGTGTGTGCCTATGTGCATGTGTGTGTGTGTGTGTGTGTGTGTGTGTATCTGTGTGAGAGAGAGGGAGTACATATCAGTAGGTAGGGTATTTTTCAGTGCAGGGCTTTTGTTTGAAACAATATACCTTACAGGCACACTCAGACTACTTTGAATAATAAAGCTTCACTGAAGAAAGGGCAAAACAAAGAACGCAGGCAAAGCAAACTGTAAAGCTGTTAAGAAGTAATGCCCCATCTCTGCTTTCATTGTATGAAGAACCCACAAATGGAACAAACAGTGCAACACAAATAGTACACACACAAATGCACACACACATGCACGCACACGTGCGCAAATGTGAGCACACACACACATGCACACAGATTGGACATTTAGTTTAGCCCGTGAAGAATCCTTGGCTGAATTTGCTTGACAAAATTTGCATTGTTTTGTATTGTCTAATTAAAAATCAACATTCTTTTGAAGCTTTTGTTGTGTTTTAAAAACATTACACACTCCTATTGCTAGCACACATATGACAGAACTTCCTGCAAAGAGACTGACTGGCTGTATGTCTGTTTTCTTTATTCACCAAGACCCAAGCCAATCAGCTGGTGGACACGCTGATGAAGTGTACTCCTCACTACATCCGCTGCATCAAACCCAATGAGACAAAGAAAGCCCGGGACTGGGAGGACAGTCGGTGCGTTTACTTGTATTTTCTGGTGCTTTTTTACCTTGAATGTCAAAATAATGATAGGGCAGGGGGTGGGGGTTATAGCACTCTACTCCCCAAGGTGAAAGCACTCTGGATGACCACCCTGTCACCCAGCCACCCTGTTACCCAGTCACCTAACTACTCTGTCACCCAACCACCCTGTCTTGCAGCAACCCCTTGCCACTGAGCTACCTTGTTTCCTAGCTGCCCCATCACCCAGTCATCAAACTACCCAGCTACCCTGTTACCCAGTCACCCAACTACCCTGTCACCCAACCACCCTTTCTCCCAGCCACCTTATAACCCAGTCATGCTGCCACTGAACACCTTGTCTCCCAGCCACCCTGTCACCCTGTCATTAAACTACCCTCTTTCCCAGCCACCTTGTCATTAAATTACCCTGTCACCCAAACACCCTATCACTCCATCACCCTGTCATCAAGCAACCCTGTCTTCCTGCCGCCCAGTCACCCAACCACCCTGTCTCATAGCCACCCTGTTACCAAGCTACCCAGTCACCCAACAACTCAGCCACCCTGTCTCTCAGCCACCCTGTCTCCCAACCACCCTGTCACCCAGCCACCCTTTCTCCCTGTCACCCAGCCACCCTGTCTCCCAGTCACCCAACCACCCTGTCTCCCCTCCACCCTTGTCTCCCAGTTAACCCAACCACCCTGCCATCCTCGCTCCCAGTCACCCAACAACCCCCTTTCCCAGCCACCCCATCTCCCAGTCACCCAACCACCCTGTCTCCCAAGCACCCTGTCTCCCAGCCACCCTGTTTCCATAGCCACCCTGTTACCCAGCATTATTTCCTGTGTGTTGTGTTGTGTTCAGAGTGAAGCATCAGGTGGAGTACCTGGGTCTGAAGGAGAACATCCGAGTCCGCAGGGCCGGCTTTGCCTACAGGCGAGAGTTCGTCAAGTTCATCAAGAGGTAAGCTAGAGAGAGAGGAATGGTGACAGCAGGAAAATAGGGGTTGGGGATGGTAGGGGGTATGGAATGGCAAGGGGAGAAACAGAAAGAAAATAAGAGGGGGGGGGCTCATTGGTGAATTTTGGTAATTGGGGGCTGTTTATATGTTGCCCTCATTTTCATCTTTCTTTCTGTTTTTCTTTTTTGTTTAGTTTGTTTTTTGTTTGCGAATAGTTACCCAATGCAGTTGACAGGAAGTTAATTACGATCAAATTAGCAAAAATAAGTGTAATTTTGGGGGGCATGCTCTAAACATTTCACATTATTCATTCTTTGGGTGCATTTTCTTTTTCCCCCCCCCCCACTCTCTTTTTAGGTACAGTTCATGGTGTACCTTGTCGAGTCTTTCACCATTGTTGTTTTGTCAGTGGCTTGGGCTGTCTTCTTTCTGCCGGCCCCAAAGGAAGGCTAGGGGTGTCTGATGTCTCCCTCCCCCCTCCCCCCCCCCCCACCACCAACCCCCAACAAGGGACTAACATTTTAAAAATTTGAGTTTGTATCTTTGGTTTTATATTAAAGATTTTTTGTTTAGTTTGATTTTGTAGTTTTGATCCAAACACATAAAAAGGTTCAAAAGAATGTTTATTAGGACAAAAATACAATCTGCAAATTTTCGGGTTTGGATCTTGTTTCAGAATGCTAGCAGGCGTTCTTGTTTCAGATTTTTTTGTAGATTTGACTTAAGCATGGTTTCACAGGTGATAAGAGTTTTGAGGTGTGGATTTACCTGCCACAGAGTTTGACCATTCTGAGACCAAACCCTTTGTGGTTGATGGTACATTAAAATCCACTTACTGACTATCTAACTTCTTTCTGCCTGCTCAGGTATGCCATCCTGACACCTGAGACCTACCCCTCGTGGCGGGGGGATCCCCGCGCTGGGGTGACCCACCTGATGAACTGCGTCAACATGGACCACGACCAGTTCCAGCTAGGGCGCAGCAAAGTCTTCATCAAGAACCCAGAGGCCGTGAGTGACACTCCTTGTGCTTGGTGTCAGCTGGGCTGTTTTGATTGGTCAGATCTGGAGTAAAGGATCCCGTGGAGCTGTGTTCTTTTAATCATTTTCTACTGGCCTGGTGGATGGGTCAGATGTTGATCAAAAGGGATACCAGGTCTTCATCAAGAACCCTGAGGCTGTGAGTGACACTCCTTGTGCTTGGTGTCAGTTGGGCTGTTTTGATTGGTCAGATCTGGAGTGAAGGGTCATGCCAAGCTGTGACCTGTTGGATGGATCAGATGTAGACCAAAAGGCCTTATACCAGGTCTTCATCAAGAACCCTGAGGCCGTGAGTGACAGTCTTTGTGCTTGGTGTCAGCTGGGCTGTTTTGATTGGTCAGATCTGGAGTATAGGATCCTGTAGAGGTGTGTTCTGTTAGTTTCTGCTTGTGAGATGGATGGGTCAGATGTAGACCAAAAGGCTTTATATCAAGGTCTTCTCCAAAAACCCAGAGGCCTGTGAGTGACACTCTGTGCTTGGAGTCTGTTGGGCTGTTTTGATTGGTCAGATCTGGAGTGAAGGATCCTGTGGAGCTGTGTTCTTTTAATCATTTTCTACTAGACTGGTGGATGTGTCAGATGTCGACCGAAAGGCCTTATACCATCTGGAGTGAAGGATCCTGTAGAGCTGTGTTCTGTTTCTACTTGTGAGATGAATGGGTCAGATGTAGACTGAAAGGCTTTATATCAAGGTCTTCTTCGAAAACCCAGAGGCTGTGAGTGACACTCTTTGTGCTTGGAGTCTGCTGGGCTCTTTTGACTGGTCAGATCTGGAGTGAAAGGATCCTGTAGAGCTGTGTTCTTTTAATCATTTTCTTCTGGCCTGGTGGATGGGTCAGATATAGACCGAAAGGCTTTATGCTGATGTCTTGATCAAGAACCCTGACACCGTGAGTGATGCTGCTTGTGCTTGTTGTGTGTTGGGCTGTTGAATGAATGAGTTAGATTTGGAGTGAAGGATCCTGTAGGTTGTGAGCTGTGTTCAGTTGGTCCGTTTCTAGTACTGGCCTGGTGGATGGATGGGTCAGATGTAGACTAAAAGGCTTTATGTACCAGGAACTTCACCAAGAACCCTGATGGTGTGAGTAACACTCCTTGTACTTGGAGTCTTTTGGGGGCGTGAGTAACACTCCTTGTGCTTGGAGTCTTGGGGGCATGAGTAACACTCCTTGTGCTTGTGGGCGTGAGTAACACTCCTTGTGCTTGGAGTCTTTTGGGGGCGTGAGTAACACTCCTTGTGCTTGGAGTCTTTTGGGGGCATGAGTAACACTCCTTATGCTTGGAGTCTTTTGGGGGTGTGAGTAACACTCCTTGTGCTTGGAGTCTTTTGGGGGCATGAGTAACACTCCTTGTGCTTGGAGTCTTTTGGGGGTGTGAGTAACACTCCTTGTACTTGGAGTCTTTTGGGGGCATGAGTAAAACTCCTTGTGCTTGGAGTCTTTTGGGGGCTTGAGTAACACTCCTTGTGCTTGGAGTCTTTTGGGCTGTTTGATTGGTCAGATTTGGAGTCAAGAATCCTGTAGACTGTGAGCTGTGTTCGGGGGGGGTGGGGGCATGTGTTTAAACTGCTGACAGTTCCACAGTCTATTTATCTGGACAGACAGAGGGCGTGTGTGTGTGTGTGTGTGTGTTGGGGGTGGGTGGTGGGGGGGTGGAGAAAGTGGAGAGAAAAATGTGGGTGTTAAAAAAATATGTTTCTCTCTATTGATTTTGTGAATGTTGGTGGGTTTTTTAATCAGTTGATGTTGAGAGAAATGTGTGGCAGTACTCATGGTGTACAAATTGTTGTAAGCTTCATATTGCGTTGATGTTGAGAGAAATGTGTGGCAGTACTCATGGTGTACAAATTGTTGTAAGCTTCATATAGTGCATGGGGTTATTGGTGGTGGGGTAAGGTGTTTAACAAAACTATTATATTCAGATTTGAACAAAAAATGTGTTCTTTTTTTCAGTTGTTCCTTCTGGAAGAGATGCGAGAGAGAAAGTTTGATGGATTTGCACGTGTCATCCAGAAAGCGTGGCGCCGCCACTATGCACAAAAGCTGTACTTCAAGATGAGAGCAGAGGGTAGGTGTAGATCATGCTATTCAGAGGAGAAATGGTAGATGCAAAAATGCTTGCAAGACCATTGAAAAGTGCAATATAAAAGCAGTCAGATCTGTCATTACCTGAATTTTTAGTGTGGCTGCCAAAAGAGCATTGAATAGTGGTATATAAAAGCAGACAACTGATCAGTCAGTCTCTGAAAATGGAGTGTGGCTGCCATAATATTAACAGCATTGAATAGTGGTATATAAAAGCAGACAACTGATCAGTCAGTCTCTGAAAATGGAGTGTGGCTGCCATAATATTAACAGCATTGAATAGTATATAAAAGCAGACAACTGATAAGTCAGTCTCTGAAAATGGAGTGTGGCTGCCATTTGTGTTCTTCCTGGTGTCAGTGTGTTGTGACACAGCCCAAGCCTTGGTGTTCTTGCTGGTGTCAGTGTGTCAGTGTGTTGTGACACTGCCCAAGTCTTGGTGTTCTTGCTTGTGTCAGTGTTGCTGGTGTCAGGGTGTTGTGACACTGCCCAAGCCTTGGTGTTCTTGCTTGGGTCAATGTTGCTGGTGTCAGTGAGTTGTGACACAGCCCAAGCCTTGGTGTTCTTCCTGGTGTCAGTGTGCTGTGACACTGCCCAAGCCAAGACTGACCTGTAAAATAATTTTGATTCTAAAAGACTCCTTTTCTATGTTTTTTTCTCGTTGCAGCATCTGATCTGCTGTACCAGAAGAAGGAGCGAAGACGCCACAGCATCAACAGGAACTTTGTGGGCGACTACCTCGGTCTGGATGACAACCCAGAGTTACGGGCCCTTGCTGGCAAGCGAGAGCGAATTGAGTTTGCTGCCACTGTCAACAAGTATGACAGAAGGTTCAAGGTGTGTCACAGGATTAAACTTTCCTTGCTTAAATGACACTGTGAAAATTCGGAGAATTTTGGCTGTTTCTTTATTGAGAGCAATTCATAGGGGGGGGAAATATACCCCCCACCCCCACCCCCCAGTCCATACATCTTGCAAGATACATAAAAGAGCATGTGATGAAGTTTGTATCAGTGGTACACATCAAGCACCATTTTTATGAAATCAGCAATGTTCAATGAGGAGTAAGTAAGTAACTTGGTTATTTTATGCCCAGTCAACCAGGGTGAAAAGAGAAACATGTTTATGAATAAATTGTGAACATTATTTTGTTTCAGAGTGTAAAAAGAGATCTACTGCTGACAGGAAAAGCCCTCTACCTTGTTGGCTTAGAATTAGTAAGTGTCGTTCTGTTATTGGCTTCTGTGTTGCTTCTTCAGTTCTTCTTCCTCTTCTTTCCATATTGTATCCAACTTGAACAGTTTGAAGACTGTGACACTTTCAGTGCATGCTGGAGTATTTTAGTGTTTCTCATCTTCTACCAAACTCTGACATGAAGCACCGGATCTTTAACAAGCGTATGTGATCTTTTTGCATGTGTATACGCATGGGAGACCTCAGTGTATGGTCTCATCTGAAGGACTATATCTTTCTTCCAGGTAAAGATATCCAAAGATATTTATGTTTGTCTAGATCTCTTTTATTTAAAAAAAAGTTTCGGGGTTGCAAATTTGCTGTTACCTGTGCAGTTAAACAAAAAAAATCATTTTATTTATGTGAACACTTGTCAGGTGCCTCATCTTGAGATGGGCCCTAAACTCTTCACTGAGGCAACTATATAGCGCTATTCTCTGCTTCTGAGTAAACCCACTGCGTTCTGGTCATATGCAACTAAATCAGTGACTGTAGTTTTTGTACAGCACATTTGTTTTTAATATCTACCAAAGTAGTTACGGTGCTGTTTGGTTGTTACATGGCGAGTGCCTCGTGAAAGTGCTGCTGTTTCAGCATGCTTTTTGTGTGCACCATACAACCATGCACTAGTTACAGAGTCACTGTATCCAAAGCCACATACAAAGGGTGTCTGTGTGTTTAACTGTAACCTGCCACCTGCACTTTTGGCTGGGCTGGCCAGGATCTTTTACCGAGGTAACACAGGGGTGAAGTAAACATGGTGCTTAACGTCCACAGAAACCACAAGGCTTATTAGGGACAAGGAGAGGTGGGGGGAATGGGGTATGCAGGTGGGGGGAGAGGGAGATTATATACCTCTCGTTACACTATCACCACGAGAATGACTCCTGCATTAAGGCGGGCAGCGATGAGAGCTGTTTTAATGTTTCATTAATTGTGAGGGACAAAGTCACAAGACAGTGTCCAAAGACCACAACTTTTGAAGGGGAAGGAGAGTTGAAGCGGACTCGAACTGAGGTCCCTCTGCTTACCAGTCTAACACCTTACCATTAGGCCAAACTGGCTCACACACAGGGGTGGAACTGATAGTGAAATAAGAGTCAGCACCGAAAGTTGACCCTGGAAAAGAGAATTTCCCTGCAACTCCTGCTGGGACTCAACCCATGACTTTTCAGTCTCAGGTTTAGTGCTCTACCACTGAGCTACCTTCCCCCCACACCCTGTTGTCCAAGTGTAAAAAGGCCAAAATATATTTATGTTTGTCTATATCTGTTTTACTTCTCTGTTCATTTTAGTTGACATTGCCCAGGAAAGTGAAGAAAGAGATTTATATTTGTCTGGCTCTCTTTCACCTCTTTCTTCATTTTTAATGATGTTACCTGTGTATTGTCCAGGTGAAGAAAAGGCCGAAAGATATTGATGTTTTGTCTGGATCTCTTTCACTTCTTTGTTCATTTTTATTGATGTTACCTATGTATTGTCCAGGTGAAGAAAGGTCCAAAGATATTTATGTTTGTCCGGTTCTCTTTCATTTCTTTGTTCATTTTGAATTGATATTACCTGTGTATTGTCCAGGTGAACAAAGGTCCAAAGGTGTTTATGTTTGTTTAGATCTCTTTCACTTCTTTGTTCATTTTAATTGACATTACCTGTGTATTGTCCAGGTAAAGAATGGCCAAAAGATGTTTACGTTTGTCTGGATCTCTTTCACTTCTTTGTTCATTTTAATTAACGTTACCCGCGTATTGTACAGGTGAAGAATGGCTGAAAGACACTGATGTTTTGTCTGGACCTCTTTCACTTCTTTGTTCATTTTTAATTTACGTTACCTGTGTATTGTCCAGGTAAAGAAAGGTCAAAAGATGTTTACGTTTGTCTGGATCTCTTTCACTTCTTTGTTCATTTTAATTAATGTTACCTGCGTATTGTACAGGTGAATAAAGGCTGAAAGATATTTATGTTTTGTCTGGATATCTTTCACTTCTTTGTTCATTTTTTTTTTAACTGATGTTACCTGTGGTGTGCATTGCCCAGGTGAAGAAAGGTCCAAAGAAAGGGACGAAAGAGCTGGTAGTCAAGAGGGCAATTCAGCTGGACAGTATAGCCGGCGTCTCACTCAGGTAATGCCCTTTAGGAAAACTGAAGGATGTTTTGGGGCGATGGGGTTTGTTTCTTTCTTTGTTTAGTTTGTTGTGGGATGGGGGGGGGGGGGGCGTGTTGGGGGGGGGGGGGGGCTTGTTTGCTTCATTGTCCATTTAATCTTTCTTTTGTCCATGAAACTGCAATGTCAATGATCTATTTTGAAAAATGATGGCACTCTACGATGAGTTTGTACACTGCGTCTATAAAGTGTTGATTTATGCATGACTGGACCTGATTTCAAACAGATACTGTGTTGGCTTTTTTCTTCATAGGGTTTTGCGGTGAAGGAGGGGGGGGGGGGGGATTAAGGGAGGGAATGGGAGAGATTTTGATCAAATATTAGCCTATACTGTTTATACAAAAAAATGAGCATTCTGTGGTTTCAGTACACTCCAGGATGATTTTTTTATCCTGCACGTGCAAGGGGAGTACGACAGTTTCTTGGAGACTGTTTTCAAGACAGAGTTCCTGACTGTGCTCTCCAAACGCTACAAGGACAAAGCGGGGAAAACTCTGCATCTCACATTCAGTGACAGGTGTGTGTGTGTGTGTGTGTGTGTGTGTGTGTGTGTGTGTGTGTGTGTGTGTGTGTGTGTGTGTGTGTGATTCAAAGTCTCTCTTTTCATGATCACTAGTTTGTTGTTGTGTGTGTGTGTGTGTGTGTGTGTGTGTGTGTGTGTGTGTGTGTGTGTGTGTGTGTGTGTGTGTGTGTGTGTGTGTGTGCATGTGATTTGGTAGCTGTTATACAAACAGTACTGTATTAATCAGAGATCACCTCTGTCCATATGTGTGTGTGTGTACACATATGTGTGTGTATGTGTGTGTGTGTATGTGCATGTGTGTGGTGTATGTGTGTGAGTGTGTGTGTGGTGTGTGTGAGTGTGTGTGTGTGTGTATATATATATATATGTATGTATGTGTGTGTGTGTGTGTATACATATGTTTGTGTGTGTGTGTGTGTGTGTGTGTACGTATATGTGTGTGTGTGTACATTCGTGTGTGTGTGTGTGTGTGTGTGTGTGTTAGCAAGATAATAAAAATAAAAAAACTCACTCACAAAAGATCATGTTGTCTGTGGTGGCACGTGTGTCTTGCGTATGAGCTGCAGATGTTGTTAATAAGTGCACAGTGCTATGAGCTGCAGATGTTGTTAATAAGTGCACAGTGCTATGAGTTGCAGATGTTGTTAATAAGTGCACAGTGCTATGAGTTGCAGATGTTGTTAATAAGTGCACAGTGCTATGAGCTGCAGATGTTGTTAATAAGTGCACAGTGCTATGAGCTGCAGATGTTGTTAATAAGTGCACAGTGCTATGAGCTGCAGATGTTGTTAATAAGTGCACAGTGCTATGAGCTGCAGATGTTGTTAATAAGTGCACAGTGCTACGAGCTGCTGATGTTGTTAATAAGTGCACAGTGCTACGAGCTGCAGATGTTGTTAATAAGTGCACAGTGCTACGAGCTGCAGATGTTGTTAATAAGTGCACAGTGCTACGAGCTGCAGATGTTGTTAATAAGTGCACAGTGCTACGAGCTGCAGATGTTGTTAATAAGTGCACAGTGCTACGAGCTCTCATGAGAAAGGGTGCATTATCAATGTAAATTATTACCGTTGTTATTTCAGCCTGAAGTTCACAGTGAAGAAGGAAGGATGGGGAGGGGGTGGCCACAGAGAAGTCAAGTTCATGCGCGGTCACACTGAGGTGGCCACGCTGAAAGCCTCCTCCAAGACCCTTACCATTTCCATCGCTCCAGGGCTGCCCAGAGACTCCAGTGAGTGCCAGCACTTGTCAGCATGCAGTTCAATTAAGTTCAGTGCAGTTCAGGACCCACATGTATGCGAAGCAAAATAAAGTTAAAGGCAAATAGCCCCCAATCTCAATCAGTCCATGAGTCCAGCTCCCCTTCCACATGTGTGAGTCGTCAGAAGGTTACAAAACAGCGGTTTGTTTGTGTTTATTTTTAGATTGGGAAGTTCCCTTGTTTTACCAACAAAGCAACACGCGTGATGTTGAAAACTCAAAACTGATTGGACGCCACATGATAACAGCCATATCAGTTTCAAGTTCAAAGTTCACTACGATTATAGCAGGTGATAAGATCCAAACGCAAAAAGGCTCAAACGAACGCTTATTTATTTTAACGCGGACTCACAGTATGCAAATTTTGGGGGAATCCCCTTTATCAAGCCACAAAACGTCACTTAAACAACAGATAAATGATTAAAAACGAAAAATGAAAGAAAAATACTTCACTCAAACAAAACAAGATGTCTTTTTCTTTTCTTTTTTCATTGTTTTTAACCATTTATCGGTTGTTTAAGTGATGTTTGTGGCTTGATAAAGGGGATTTCCCCCAAAATGTGCATACTGTGTGTCCATGTTAAAAGAAATAAGCATTTGTTTGGATCTTGTTTTATAATGCTGGCAGTCATTCTGTTTCAGATTTTATTTTTAAAAACAAATGTTTTGTAGCAGATGATGTCGGTGACCCAATGACCCCCTCCCATTCAAGATTTCCCTGTCTTCTTTTCACTGTCTGTGTTGATTATGATGTGTCAATCCCAATTTTTTTTGAATTATTGGAAGTCTTCAGTGGTACTTTGGATGGTGTTGATCCAAACAAATGTTTGTCCTCTCCTTGGTAGGTAACGGCAGCTTCAGAGCCACCGTTTTTATCAAGCGTTTAAGTTCTTTAAACACAGAAAAATGAGCCTGTGACTTTAAATATGTTTAGGCCTGTCGGATAGCCCTGTTTGCTCTTCACACATGTTAATTTTGTCAGTGTCATCACCATTTAGAAGATAAACGTGATTAGCGGGTCTGTTTGCTCTTCATGCACATGGGTCCAAAAGAAGAAAGGTCCAAAGATATTGATGCTTGTCTGCCTGTTTCAGTTCTTTGTATTGATGTTTCAGTTCCTTGTATTGGTGGTATGTGTGTGTTGTCCAGATCAAGAAAGGTTTAAAGGTATTAATGTTTGTCTTTCTGTTTCATTTCTTTGTATTAATGGTATGTGTGCATTGTCCAGATGAAGAAAGGTCCAAAGATGTCGAGATTTATCTGTTTCACTTCTCTGTTTTGATATTACTGTGCATTGTCCAGGAGAAGGTCCAAAGATGCTGATGTTTGTCTGTCTGTCTGTTTGGATTGTTTATATCGACGTTACGTGTGCATTGTCCAGGTCAAGAAAGGTCCAAAGATGTTGACGTTTGACTGTCTGGTTGTTTGTTTGAATTATGTTGATGTTACCTGTGCATTGTCCAGGTGAAGAAGGGTCCAAAGATGTTGATGTTTGTCTGTGTGTATGTTTGAATTGTTTATGTTGATGTTACCTGTGCATTGTCCAGGTGAGGAAAAGTCCAAAGATGCTGATGCTTGTTAATGTTGCACTTTATTGTTTTTATCTTACCTGTGCATTGTCCAGGTGAAGAAAAGTCCAGAGATGTTGATGTACACAGGCATTGTCTTGTCTTCATTAATCCATATGTGTGTGTGTGTGCATGTGTGTGTGTGTGTGTGTGTGTTGTGTGTGTGTGTGTGTCTGTCTGTCTGTTTATGTGTCTGCTCTTTACAGAACCAAGCCTCAAAACCCAAGTGAGCAATGGGTTGGCCCCACCTAGGCATTTTCTTGTCTTCATTAATCCACATGTGTGTGTTTGTGTGTGTGTCTCTGCCCTTCACAGAACCAGGTCGCAAACCCCAAGTGAGCAACGGATCAGACCCACAAAGACGTGCTCCGGGTCCCCCAGCCCCAGGGGGCGTGGCATCGAGCCGCGGTGCCGCTCCCAATAGACCCGCCCCCAGACTGCCTGGCACACAGGCCCCGCCCATTCCCACCACCAGCCCTCCCTCACGCAAAATGGGTACGTCTTCATTTCACTATTTTGCTTGCTTTCTGTATGTGTGTGGAAAATGCGAGTTGTCTGGATAGTCCTTACTTGAGGCTTGTTTTGTACTGCTGTTTTTCTCTCATTCATCTGGACCATCCACACACACGCATACATGTATGCACGCGCACACACACATGCAAATGCATGCACACACATGCATGCACACACACACACACATGCATGCACACACACACACACAACACACACACACACAACATACAAACACACACACACATGCAAGCACACATGCACGCACGCACGCACACACGCAAGCACACACACACACACACACTACAAATACATGCATTGCTGGTGCTGGGCTGGTAAAATGAGAAGAAAGAAAACAACAAATCCACATGCAGAGGAGAATAGGCTGGTTTTCATTTTTGACTTTTTAAAAGAAGAGAGTGAAGAAGAATGCCTGACAGACTTGTCATTACGCTATGTCTACATGCCTGACAGACTTGTCGTTATGCTATGTCTTCATGCCTGACATGCTTGTTGCCATGCTATGTGTGCACACCCAACAGACTTGTTGCCAACATGTCTGCACGCCTGACTGACTTGTTACCATGCTGTCTTCATGCCTGACAGACTTGCCATTATGCTATGTCTGCATGCCTGACAGACTTGTTACCATGCTATGTCTTCATGCCTGACACACTTGTTCTCTTGCTATGTCTTCATGCCTGACACACTTGTTCCCATGCTATGTCTTCATGCCTGACAGACTTGTTCCCATGCTATGTCTTCATGCCTGGCAGACTTGTTCCCATGCTATGTCTTCATGCCTGACACACTTGTTCTCTTGCTATGTCTTCATGCCTGACACACTTGTTCCCATGCTATGTCTTCATGCCTGGCAGACTTGTTCCCTTGCTATGTCTTCATGCCTGACACACTTGTTCCCTTGCTATGTCTTCATGCCTGACACACTTGTTCCCATGCTATGTCTTCATGCCTGGCAGACTTGTTCCCTTGCTATGTCTTCATGCCTGACACACTTGTTCCCATGCTATGTCTTCATGCCTGACACACTTGTTCCCATGCTATGTCTTCATGCCTGACACACTTGTTCCCATGCTATGTTTTCATGCCTGACACACTTGTTCCCATGCTATGTCTTCATGCCTGACACACTTGTTCCCATGCTATGTCTTCATGCCTGACACACTTGTTCCCATGCTATGTCTTCATGCCTGACACACTTGTTCCCATGCTATGTCTTCATGCCTGACACACTTGTTCCCATGCTATGTCTTCATGCCTGGCAGACTTGCTGTATTGCTATGTCTGCACACCCGACAGCCTTGTTGCCGTGCAATGTCTGCATGCCTGACAGACTTGTTGCCATGCTGTGTCTGCACACCCGACAGCCTTGTTGCTGTTATGTCTGCATGCCTGACAGACTTGTTGCCATATTATGTCTGCATGCCTGACAGACTTGTTGCCATATTATGTCTGCATGCTTGACAGACTTTGTACCGTGCTTTGCCTTCATGCCTGACAGGCTTGCCATTATGCTATGTCTGCATGCCTCACACACTTGCTGTTATGCTATGTCTGCACCCCCGACAGATTTGTTACTGTGCTGTGTCTGCACGCCTGACAGACTTGTTGCTATGCTGTGTCTGCACGCCTGACAGACTTGTTGCCATGCTGTGTCTGCATGCCTGACAGACTTGTTGCCATGCTGTGTCTGCACCCCCAACAGATTTGTTGCCATGCTGTGTCTGCACGCCTGACAGACTTGTTGCTATGCTGTGTCTGCACGCCTGACAGACTTGTTGCCATGCTGTGTCTGCATGCCTGACTGACTTGTTGCACATGCTGTGTCTGCACGCCTGACTGACTTGTTGCACATGCTGTGTCTGCATGCCTGACTGACTTGTTGCACATGCTGTGTCTGCACGCCTGACAGACTTGTTGCTATGCTGTGTCTGCACGCCTGACTGACTTGTTGCACATGCTGTGTCTGCACACCTGACAGACTTGTTGCACATGCTGTGTCTGTACACCTGACTGACTTGTTGCACATGCTGTGTCTGTACACCTGACAGACTTGTTGCACATGCTGTGTCTGTACGCCTGACTGACTTGTTGCACATGCTGTGTCTGTACGCCTGACTGACTTGTTGCACATGCTGTGTCTGTACGCCTGACAGACTTGTTGCACATGCTGTGTCTGCACGCCTGACTGACTTGTTGCACATGCTGTGTCTGTACGCCTGACAGACTTGTTGCTATGCTGTGTCTGCACGCCTGACAGACTTGTTGCCATGCTGTGTCTGCACGCCTGACAGACTTGTTGCACATGCTGTGTCTGTACACCTGACAGACTTGTTGCTATGCTGTGTCTGCACGCCTGACAGACTTGTTGCCATGCTGTGTCTGCATGCCTGACTGACTTGTTGCGATGCTATCTCTGCACCAGCTGTTGGCGCTTGTGTAGGAGGTGAAGCGCTTAAACCTCTTCATCATTATAGTCATTAATTCAGAGAGCAACTGTCAAGCAGTCGGATACATGTAGGTGTAAAGCTAGTTATCCAGCACTCTGTCTGCATGTGGTTATATCTTACGCCCATGGCTGTACAATGTGAAAAAAAGTCATAAAAGTACGCAGAGCAATGTATATCATCCACCTAATCATCAAAGACAGTTCTGAAGTGTAATATACATGTTTACCCCACCACCACCACTCCCCCCCCCCACCCCCCCCCCACCCCCCATTACATCTCAATAAACCATTTCTCAGCATCAATGTCATTAATTCAGTGATACACAGTCTCATTAAATCCCCACATCAATCCTCCTAACAGTGCAACGCCAGTCCAGCAAGGACATCCAGGCCTCCCTGGTCCACAGCCGTCGCTCAGTAAACTCGGACAAAGCGCCATCGTTACCTCGCGAGGGCGCCCAGCACGTGGCCCGCAAGATCAACCAGGCCCTCAACAACAACAACAACAACGACTTCATGAAGACCCCAGACCCCGGGTTTGCTGGGTAAGAGCACATGGTGCCACCTGTTTGTCCTTTTTTCATCATCATCGTCGTTCTTTTTGTTACCGGTTGATTTTGGTTATTTTTTTTTGTCATCATAATTTTTTTGTTACCCATTTGACCTTTTTTCCCCATTATTGTCATTCTTTTTGTTATCTGTTTGACATTTTTTCATTGTCATCGTCATTCTTTTTCATACCTGTTTGATCCTTTCTTTTTTTTGTTATCGTCATTCTTTTTGTTACCTGTTTGACATTTTTTTGTCATTGTCATCATTCTTTTTGTTACCTGTTGGTCCTTTTTTTTACATCATTGTCATTCTTTTTGTTACTTGTTTGTCCTGTTTTTTCTGTTGTTGTTCTTTTTGTTTTTATGGTCAGAGACTTGATTTTGGGTTGGTTTGGTTTGGTCTCCGTAAGCAGTGGTACATTGCATGGTGGATTCTGGAGGACAAGAGTCATAAGATTTGGGTTTCTTTTTCAACGTAAGATCAAGAAAAGAAAAAAAGTAGCAGTGCTAAGACAGCAAAAGGGTGAAATGTAAAAGCAAAACATGGTGGTTTTATTATTTCTGCTGTGTAAAATAAATCAACAAATTCAACACCAGATCTCCCCTTCCTTCTTGTTTTATTTTTGTTTTGTTTTGATTGTGGAGGCACTGTCCAGAAAGCACCTGGTCCAAAAAAGAGAATGTTTCAGGGAATAAGGGCATATTTTTCCTAACTTTGGAGGGGTGACCATTGTATGCATATTTTTTGAATGAAAAGGCATGAGCTCTGTTCAGCAGTGTCCACCATGTTCAGGTTTAGTTACCGCTGCTTTTTAATGAGAGGGTTCAGATAAATTCCTGTTGTGCTGCAGTGCTTCAATTTTGTTTGATGGTATATGCAGTAAAAGAGGAATTTTTACACTGAATCTGTATCTGTAGTGTTGTTTATATATATCCTGCACAAATTTAAGGTGGTGGGATTTGGCCTTCTTTAGTTTTCTTGCGTGGCATTGAGTGGGGTAGTATGACATTTTTCTACGTCTGACATAGATCTTGTGCATTTTGTGCTACAGTTTCATGTGAATCTTGTGACTGTGACATGTGTGTTGCAAATGTCCACTTGTGATCATGGCATGTTTGTTGCAAATGTCCACTTGTGATCATGGCATGTGTGTTGCAAATGCTGTTGTGGCATATGTTTGCTGCAAATGTCCACAGATGCAGACTTGCAGTCATTACAGCATGTGGCCCACTGATGTTGATGAAGTGGATATGCCACTTTTTAAAGTCTTAAAAGCCTTTAAACAACATTAGGCTCCTATTTGTGTGTGTTTTAGTGTTTTGTGTTTCAGTATTTTCCCCCATTATCTGATTGACACAGACTAAATTTGCATATATATATTGCTTGCTTGCTCTCACAGATATACTGGCAACCCATATTTAAGCAGTCTCACTTGTCTATTACCTCCAATTATATGAATATTAATACTGACCATTTTATTTTTAAGTAGAACCCTTTCATAGTACAATATTATATTTGTACACATGAAAGCAAACCTAGATTTGAAAAACTGCTTCCCTTTCAACAAGACCAACATTCCTTCGATAGTACATTAACCATTTTTATTTACTGTTGTAACAAAAACCATTACAGAATGACATCTTGGGTTTGTTAGGTCACTGAGGTTTGTTTTTAGGAGAGAGTTAGGGCATTGAGGTTCATCTTGGGGTTGTTGTTGTTGTTGTTGTTTTTTTGGGGGGGAGAGAGAGAGAGAGAGAAGTGGGGGGTTGGTGGTGGGGGTTCTTTATAGCAAGTCCTAAGTTATATTACAGCTTGTGTACCCAGTATCTGAGTTGCTGAAATCTCAGTACCCTTGTTTGCAAAGAGAATAAGTATGTACTGCAATAAACATTTCAGCAGAACTGAAGCGAAAAACAACATCATGGGCCCTATCAGTATACATATATCAGTTTTCACTTGATTTTTTTTTGTCCTTCCTGTTTGTTAGGAAATTCACATTTGAAAGTCGTAAAAAACATGACCCTCACTGCTGCCATTTTGTTCTCAGCAGTCTGTATCAGTGGCGTCATAATCAAGGCCAGATTGTGTGGCAAAAAACCCTCAAATATGTCATGAGCCAACCTTTTTCTGGTCTTCATTCATAAAGAGTTAACCAATATGGCTGCACCCTGATGAGCTCAAATCTGAGACAAGAAATTATTTTTAAATAATTTTGGATAAATTTTGATTGGAACAACCAGATGAAGCCTGCAGACGGAAATATTTGCACATTTTCTGTTTTCTGACCAGCTGGCATGTTCAGAGTTGGTTCCTCTTTAAAATTACATCTAAACAAGTTACTAAGTTAACCTTGTTTTCATTGCTTCAGTGTACACCAAGAATAAAATTCAAATATGAAGGAAGAGTAAGTAACCAACAATACAGTTGCAGACGTACATGAAATTAGCGTGCGTAGAAGATGCCTTTACTTCTTAATTATGTCACACTGTGACAAAAACAGCATAGCTGAACCCAAAACAGATAAATGTCTTAGCTCTCAATCTCATTTTTCATTGTTTTTCACCATATAACTGTTGTTTAAGTGTTGTTTTGCAGCTTGATAAAGGGGATTACCCTGAAAATTCACATGTTGTGTTTTGTCCTAATAAAATTAACAGCATTCTTGTGCCACACTGAATTTTGTAACTGGGTTTTTAGTACAGCTGGATGTGTGCAACCGGCCAGATGTCTTTCATTATCTTATATGTAACACCAAGTTTTGTGACAACAAAATTGTGGACACTAGAGGCCTGTTTTAATATACCTCAAAGTCACTTGGCTTCAACCATTTCACCAAGGCCTTTGCTGAAGTTACATCGCACATCAGGTTGTGTGAAGTCTTGCCAGTGTGGCCATTGCCGACCGTTGATTGGATAGTCAGTTTATCAGCCATGACCAGGTCTCAACATATAAACAAGGGTTTGGAAGAAAAAAACTGCCACCACTGAGGATAGAAACATTGAAGTTTCATTGAGATCTAAAGACACAAAAAGGTTAAACAGAATGCTGTTTGTTGTGACAATACACAACAATCAAATTTTCAGAGTAATCCCCCTTTTTTAAGCTACAAAACAACACTTAAACACAGTTAAATGGTGAAAAATAAAATGCATGGTGTTCAAAGCAGATCTGTTACAGGACCATCAAATATACTGTTTGCAGGTGTGTATGTGTGAGCTTTTCAGCCCAGAAATGTTACAGGCTGGAGCAGTGAAGGGGTTAAGAACTGAAGTGACCAGACATATTTACCAAGTGGGCCTTTGCCAAGTCAGCAAAGCTACATTAAGAACAGCCTTAACTGAAGTTACTTAAAAACCCTCAAGAGGTCAAAAAGAACACTTTTTGATTTGGACAGTACAAAACAGCATACAACATTTTCAGTGAAACACCTTTTTGAAGGAGCAAACAAACAGTTGAGGTGCAATGACAATGAAAAGTGGGGTGTTTTTTGGAGAAACTTAGCCAGTACTTGAGTCCAGTACTTGAGTGGAAGCAGCCTCTAGTTGGCAATCACACAATGTTGTATCAAGTTAGTTGTGTAGTAATTTGACTTTAACATCATGTCAACTGCGCAGGGTCATCTCTGGATGACACTAATTGAAAAATGGATGTAGAAACTTCTTGTGTGTGTGACCAGCTGAGGTTTTTTGTTTTGTTTGTTTGTTTTTGTTACTGAGATAGTAGGATTTTTTAATTATTTTTTTTAAAGCTAGAGTTTGTTGTGGGGCTGTAATTTTTTCAGTTATTTTCTTCAGCAGATTACGTTCTGCATACATATTATTTGGCAATCATGTACAGTGACTCCTGCATCTTGTTCTGTTGAAAGGCATACTAACTCAGCCGTGCACAGTCATCAACAGTAAGTCTACCGCAAGGAGTCCAGTGTTCCAGTTGGTGTTTGTCTCTTCGGCTAATGTGTGCACAATAGAATTCACTGCTCAGAGCCAGTACACACATACACATACGTGCGCAGGCACACACACACACACACACACACACACACATGCACACAACATCCACACACACACACACACACACACAAAGACAAACACACAAAGACAAACACACACACACACACACACACACACACACACAAAGGTGGAAAAATGGCAAAAGTTTTGCATGATGTTAAAAAGCACTGTGTAGTAGTCCAAATGTGTGAAAGAAACTTGATGCATATAGAAGAAGAAAACACAGATGTATTTTGGTGTTGTGATTTTTGTGATTTGTTGGTGGTGTTGCATGCAATTTACTGTTTTTTGTCTCCCCCCCCCCCCCCCCCCCCACCCCCGTACTAACAAACACTTGGTGTAGTTGTGCATGTGTTTGAATGTTGCTGTGCGTGTTGATTTTTTTTGTGGGGGTGAGGGGGAGGGGGAGGGCTTGCAAGACACAGTAATAATAATTAATAATTAAATATTCATAAAGCACAAAATCTTGTCTGTAGAGACTGTTCTAAGCGTGTACACGCACCCAGCACACTTGCTTTGTCAAGCACTTTGCATTGTTGTTTCTCTCTCCCGTTTCTGCCTTTTTTTTCTCTTTTTTTTCTTCTTCTCTTTTTCAGTCCCCTTTTCAGCCTTGTAGCGTCGGTTCTCATTCTTGTAATTAAAATCAAACTAAATTCAGCCTGAACTGGAAATGAGGGTTTTATTTGTCAGGTGTTGTTCATAAACATTTTAACGTTTCCATAACTTTGGACACTCCTTTCAAAGCTTGTTCTTGTGAGGTTCAGAAGTGCTTGGCACTCCCTCCCTCACTTCCTCGGCCCCGTTCGTCGCTTTCTTTGAGAGTTGCGGTAGAACATTCAGGCACCAACTTAATGATAATGCATTAACGGGTACTTATAGCGCCTAACCCGCACAGGCCCTAAGTGTTGACACAATTTTTAATTGTACATGTTTTCAAGACTCAGTGCATACAACACACACACACCCACACCTACGCGTGTGCATACCCACACCCATACCTACACATGCACACCCACACACCCCACACACATCCCCACACACCCACACACACCCACACACACCCTCCCACCCACCCACCCACACATGCACATGCAAACACGCACACATGCGCACATGCATGCACACAAACACACGTACACACACAAACGCACACATGCACACACACACATGCACACATGCATGCACACACACACTCAAAGAGTTGTGTGTCAAAGGTAAAGTGACAGAAACTGGGAGGTGGTTCCAGATAGCTGGAGCCTGGTAAGAGAGAGAGCGCTGACTACTTTAATGGGCTGTGCTGGGCAGTGTTCTAGACTCGCCCTCAGTATTCTGCATGTGATAAGCTTACTACTAGCTGGGTAAAGTTTTGCAATGCCTCTGCTAATTTTTGTGTGAAAAATACTGGATTGTATAGACTATGACTGCCAAGATGAACACAAAGATGGGCTTTTCTAGTTGGGTAAAGTTTTGCAATGCTTCTGCTAATTTTTGTGTGAAAATTACTGGATCGTATAGACTATGGCTGCCAAGATGAACATGAAGGTGGGCTTTTCTGGTTGGCTTTTATTGGCTTTTATTGTCCAGGGTATAAAAGTGTGTGGTTCCAGATCATTGGTGGCAGCAACAATCAGGAACAGACAAAATATTCATGCAGCTTCAGTAAAAGCGGCACCACCACCCAAGAGAAATAGACCAGTGAAAATTCTGTCTCACACTTGTCCTTTCCTCCTTGATCATGACTTGTTCTTTTGGCTCAACTCCCCCACCCCCCATCACCCCAGTTATCCTTCCTTTCTTGGTCATGACTTGTTTTTTAGCTCATCTCTCCCCCCCCCCCCCCATCCCCCCAGTTATCCTTTCTTTCTTGATCATGACTTGTTCTCTTAGCTTATTCCCCCCCCCCCTTCCACCCATCATTCAACTCTTTGTGTGTGTGTGTGTGAGTGCACTTTTGTTTGAGTGTTCTAAATTATATCTATGTGTATAAGTAGCCTATATATGGATGTTGTTGTTTTTTATTGTAAAATGCCTAGGACTGTAGGGTAGGCACCGTATTAGCATACAGCTATTTATAATTCATTTTTTGCCATCACTGCTGCCACACTGCTGATACGGAACCACACCTTTAGTCTCCAGTAGATGAACAAGTGTTGCCAGTTTATATATTTGTACACACATATATATATAGCTGTAAATGTTGTTAGGCACACAGGTTTGGGTGTCAATTATTATTGTGTGAAAAAAGGTCCATGGAAATGTGTTAGTTGGTTGATGCTTTGAGCCCAGTGAACCACATAGGGTTGTATATCAGGGCTAATTAGTTAGTAAGTTAATGCTTTGAGCCCAGTGAACCACATAGTGTTTTATATCAGGGCTAATTAGTTAGTTGGTTGATGCTTTGAGCCCAGTGAACCACATAGGGTTTTATATCAGGGCTAATTAGTTAGTTGATGCTTTGAGCCCAATGAACTATGTAGGGTTTTACATCAGGGTTAATTAGTTGATGCTTTGAGCCCAGTGAACCACATAGTGTTTTATATCAGGACTAATTAGTTGGTTGATGCTTTGAGCCCAGTGAACCACATAGGGTTTTATATCAGGGCCAAGGGCCATGGAAAGGTTCAGCAGAAATCAGAAGGCACAAGTGAACTGGGTGGTTGGTTTTCTTCCTTTTTTTCTTTTTTCTTTTCTTTCTTTATTTGTGTTGTGTTTGTTAAATGTTCTGTATCTAATTTTCTTTTTCTCAGCACATTACTAATCTAAGGCAATTCACCTTCTGTTTTTAAACTATGTCACAAATCCTTTGAAATGAAACCAATCAACTGTTTGAAGCTAGCAAACAGCTAGGGAATACATCAGAAATGAGCTTTCCCCTTTCTTTGATAGTGTAGTGATTGATGAATGGATATCTGTTCTCCATAAGCTATAGCCATTGGGTAAGACACACACCTAAAGCATGATATGAAAAAGAAAATGCTAACCATAGCCAGTGATGTGGGTTTGGGTAGGCACACATCTAAAGCTGACTATAGCCTTTGATTCAGGTTTGGGTAGGCACATATCTAAAGCATATGATACAAAAAAGAAAAATCTGACTATAGCTATTGAACGGGTTTGGGTAGGCACACAGCTAAAGCTGACTATAGCCACTGAATTGGGTTTGGGTAGGCACACAGCTAAAGCTGACTATAGCCACTGAATTGGGTTTGGGTAGGCACACAGCTAAAGCTGACTATAGCCACTGAATTGGGTTTGGGTAGGCACATAGCTAAAGTTGACTATAGACACTGAATTGGGTTTGGGTAGGCACATAGCTAAAGTTGACTATAGCCACTGAATTGGGTTTGGGTAGGCACACCTCTAAAGCTGGCTATAGCCACTGAATTGGGTTTGGGTAGGCACACCTCTAAAGCTGGCTATAGCCACTGAATTGGGTTTGGGTAGGCACATGACTATAGCCACTGAATTGGGTTTGGGTAGGCACATGACTATAGCCACTGAATTGGGTTTGGGTAGGCACACATCTAAAGCTGACTATAGCCACTGAATTGGGTTTGGGTAGGCACACCTCTAAAGCTGACTATAGCCACTGAATTGGTTTTGGGTAGGCACATGACTATAGCCACTGAATTGGGTTTGGGTAGGCACACCTCTAAAGCTGGCTATAGCCACTGAATTGGGTTTGGGTAGGCACACATCTAAAGCTGGCTATGGCCACTGAATTGGGTTTGGGTAGGCACACCTCTAAAGCTGGCTATAGCCACTGAATTGGGTTTGGGTAGGCACACATCTAAAGCTGGCTATGGCCACTGAATTGGGTTTGGGTAGGCACACATCTAAAGCATGTTCTGGAAGAGACAAATCTGACTATAGCCATTGCTGTGGTTTAGGTAGGCACGCATCGAAAGCGTGATAATGGAAAAGACAAATCTGACCATAGCTGTTGATGTAGTTTTAGGTAGGCACACATCTAAGGAAGAAGAAAAAAAAGCTGACCATAACCATTGATTTGGGTCTGGATAGGCACACATCTAAAGCATGGTAAAAAAAAATAAAAAGAGGCTGGTAGATGGTGTGCAATAGTACCTGTTGGCCACCGGCTTGAAAGATGTGGTGCTTTCTACGGATTTGAAAGAATTTAATCAGTGTCTTGTCACATGTAGTTGTATTACCTAGGTCCTGTTTTTTTAAGCATGTATTTCTTAGCTATATATTATGAGACTGGTGTGATGGTGGACAGTGCTTGGAGCTCATTTTTAGAACTGGGACAGGCGCATTATAAATAAAATTTATTATGATAATTATTAAAGAATAGCATAAATGTTTATATTTTATGCGCTTGCCATCTTTGATTGATTGATTTACTGTGCTTGTTATTTTATTGACTTAATTGATTTACTTGTGTATTAATTAATCAGTTTATCAGTTTATTTTACATTCCTCAGTTTGAACTCGAGAGGTTTTTCCAGTAAGCCGGGGTGAGAGGTCTGTGTAGTGAACCTCATTTGTGCTGTTTCAGGCCTCTGTATTCTGTCTTCTAGGGACAAGACTGATTTGAGTGTCTGTCTGTCTGTCTGTCTGTCTGTCTCCCTTTTTTTCTTTTCTTTTTAAATTGATCACAAGAAATAAGTTTTTATTTTGAAATGACCTTCATTCTCATTATGTAGGTAATTACTTTCTTTATGAGTTTATTTCTTTATTTTACATTCCTCAGTTTAAACTCAAGAATTTTATCCCATAATCCAGGGTTAGAGGTCTGTGTAGTGAACCTCAGGTTGTGCTATTTCAGGCATCTGTATTCTGTCTTTTAGGGACAAGACTGATTGGAGTGTCTCTCTTCTTTCTTTTTTTCTTTTTCTTAGAAAAAGGTTTTATTTTGAAATGACCTTCATTATGTAGTTGTTAACCATTTGTGTTGTGTACTTTGCACTTTGTGCTTCATAAACGACCAACCAATCAACAATGACCAAACTAAAACTTCTGTAGAAATAACCACTAACATTGTAACAAGCTATCAGCAGCTAACAGCAGTGGCAAATGGTGTTGTCAACAGCAATTTAATCAAATGGGTTTGCTTTGTCTGTTGGTCCTGGGGATGTCTGATGTCACCCTCCTGTCTGGAATCTCAGGGCTGTCATTTGATTCCCCTTTCCTATCTCATCTCTTGTTGTTTCTGCCTAGTCCTCTTGCTCTTTCTGTCTTGTCATTGTTCTGCTAATGGTCCATTCTCCTGCCTTTTTTCCAGAAAACTCAAATATTTCTCGTTAAGGGTCAGGCTTTTTTGTATGGCTCTTGTTGAGCAGCTAGGAGATGATAGTTGGTAGGTGGTGTGTGCAGCTTGCTGCCATATGGCACTGGTATTTGCCAGTATGCATTTATGTAACATTTTTTAAATTTTATATTGTGTCTGTCCATTCCTTTTTTCTTTTTTTCTTTAACATGGTATTGATAAATTAGACAGAATGGTCGATGATACCAGCATGTCCTAGCCTTATGTGCTCTTTTAACAGGGGTAATGTTGAAGGGACTAACTCTTTGAAAATTTGTGTCTGATGTTTGTGTATGTATGTTTTATGTTTGCAAAGTAATTGGTGTTGTAGATTGACTTGATGGAGGGTTGATACATAGGTGTGGAGTTTAGAAATGTGTATTTGCTTATGGCCTGAGTTTGACTGTCCTGAGGTGACCCTGTGTGGTTGACAGGACATTAAAATCCAATTACTACTATTGTCTGTTGGTTTGTGTAATATATTTACTTCCATTTGACTGCACTAATGTCATTTTTTCCCCTGCCTTCTCGGGATTTTCTTACACAACATAGAAGTTTCATTTTAATGTGATCTAGTAGTCTCTGTGGTATATTTAGGCAATGGTTTCTTATTTTCTAAGGTATTTTATCCTAATCTGTAAACAGCATCCTACTTACTAGCAGGTAGTAAGCCAGATTTGATATGCTTATGTTTTTCTCTTCTTCTTTTTTTTTATTTTTTTTATTTTTTTATTTTTCTTCATTTTTTTCCTTTTTCTTCATTTTTATCACATGAAAAAAATCATGTCTGTATGCATAGTAATGATCTAATGATCAGTGCTGGAACAACTGTTCTGTTGTCATGATAACAGAGGTTGTAGACTACTCATGGCATGTCTGCTTTATTTTGTCGAGAAAAATTGACACACTAATACAGACACATTTCTGATTTAAACATACGTTTAACAGTGAATCGTCTGCACTTTCGTCAGAATTTACTGTAGTTGTTATCTCTTCCCACCTTCCCCCCCTCCCCCTTTCCTATTCCCTCCCTTTTGCCCATCAGCCCCCCCTCCCCTTCTCTCTCCCTCCTCCTATGGTCCCCTTATGTACCCCAAGTTAATATTGCTTACAATTATAAATTGTTTTCTCACAAACAGAACATCTTTTTTCCTATATGTGTACATAATCAACAAACAAAGGGAGTTAATTAGCACTTGAAAGACTTCACATGTATGCGACAACAAAAACCTGAATCGCCTATGTGTAGTTATGTGTGTCTAACATTTCTCCATGTTCTGACTGTTGTCTCCCAGGCAACAGAGGCAGTCCAAGAAGAGTCGGCCAGCCCCGGGAGGTGGACGACCCAAACCCAAGCCCAAGCCCACGCCCAAACCCAAGCTGCCACAGTGTTCCTGCCTGTACGCGTACGATGCTCAGGACACTGACGAGCTCAGTTTCAACGAGGGTGATACTATCGAAATAGTGACAGAAGGTCAGTGTCGAGAGATGGTCTGTGGTTTGTCGATTGTGGTTGTCTGTCATCAGCAGCTTCAATTTTGCTATCCTGGGCCCATATGTATGAGAAGTCAATAGCCCCTTTAACCCTTTCTCTGCCCTGCTTGCCACACCATCGCTCTGAAAACGACGAACAAAAGTGCCAAATTTGAAATCATTAAGGCCTGTTTTTCCCTTTTGCATGAGCACATGAAAGGACTGCTATCAAAATGCACAGTGTTGACAGTAGATCTGTGATAGGACCATCAAATATGCTGTTTGCAGGTGTGTATGTGTGTTCTTTTTAGCCCAGAAAGTTTATGGGCTGGGGCAGTAAAGGGGTTAATGGACATTGACAAATTTGGCAATCTGGAGCTCATACAGGACTATCCAGCCGGCCTAAAGGTATTCAAAGTTATAGACTTTTTCCTACATTTAAGCAGCCTAAATGCCGTATAAAAATGGCTGCTTGATGCTGCTGTTACCAACAGAGGCTACTGTTGAGAAGAAAACAAACACTTGTACAGACCAGTGCTGTCCCAAGTACCAAATGAACACTTGTGCGGGCCAATGCTGTCCCATGTACCATTGAAGACCACAAATTATTCAAGCAAACTGGATTCATGTGTTGGGACACATCATAGTCAACACAGATGACAAAGAGAGGGACAGGAAATTCTCAAATGGGATGGAGTCATTGGGTCACTGCTACAATCAAAGTGAACATTGACTCTGAAACTGACATGGCTGTTGTCTTATGGTGTCCGGTTGAAGATTTGAAGACTATAATTATAACATTGACTCTGAAATTGACAACTTGTGGTGTCCAGTTGAAGATTGGAAGACTGTAACATTGACTCTGAAATTGACATGGCTATTGTCTTGTGGTGTCCAGTTGAAGATTGGAAGACTATAACACTGACTCTGAAATTGACATGGCTATTGTCTTGTGATGTCCAACTAAAGATTTGAAGACTATAACATTGACTCTGAAACTGACATGGCTATTGTCTTGTGGTGTCCAGTTGAAGATTTGAAGGCTATACCATTGACTCTGAAATTGACATGGCTATTGTCTTGTGGTGTCCAGTTGAAGATTTGAAGGCTATACTATTGACTCTGAAATTGACATGGCTGTTGTCTTGTGGTGTCCAACTGAAGATTTGAAGGCTATACCATTGACTGAAATTGACATGGCTATTGTCCTGTGGTGTCCAGTTGAAGATTTGAAGGCTATACTATTGACTCTGAAATTGACATGGCTGTTGTCTTGTGGTGTCCAACTGAAGATTTGAAGGCTATACCATTGACTGAAATTGACATGGCTATTGTCCTGTGGTGTCCAGTTGAAGATTTGAAGACTATAACATTGAAATTGACATGGCTATTGTCTTGTGGTGTCCATTTGAAGATTTGAAGGCTATACCATTGACTCTGAAATTGACATGGCTGTTCTCTTGTGGTGTCCAGTTGAAGATTGAAGGCTATATCATTGACTCTCAGATTGACATGGCTGTTGTCTTGTGGTGTCCAGTTGAAGATTTGAAGGCTATACCATTGACTCTGAAATTGACATGGCTGTTGTCTTGTAATGTCCCGTTAAAAATTTGAAGACTCTAACACTGACTTTGAAACTGACATGGCTGTTGTCTTGTGGTGTCCAACTGAAGAATTGAAGACTATAACATTGACTCTGAAACTGACACAGCTGTAATCAATTCAAAGACTAAAGACTAAAGTATGGGTGCAATAATGACAGTGACTGAACCAACACTGGGAAGTATTCCTTGTACTTTTTTTTTTAAAGGTCCGCATTTGTTGCATTTTTGTTGACTAGAGTGTATTTTAACTCCCCTTGTGATAATGAGAGTGACTGAACCAGCACCAAAAAGTATTCCTTGTACTTTTCTCTTTTTTAAGGTCTGTCTTACTGCATCTGTTGCATTTCTGTTGACTAGAGTGTATTTTAACTCCCCTTGTGATAATGACAGTGACTAAACCAACACCAAGAAGTATTCCTAGTACTTTTCTCTTTTTTAAAGTCTGTCTCACTGCATTTGTTGCATTTTTGTTGACTAGAGTGTATTTTAACTCCCCTTGTGATAATGACAGTGACTGAACCAACACCAAGAAGCATTCCTTGTACTTTTTTGTATGTTTTTAAGGTCTGTCTTACTGCATTGGTTGCATTTTTGTTGACTAGAGTGTATTTTAACTCCCCTTGTGATAATGACAGTGACTGAACCAACACCAAGCATTCCTTGTCCTTTTTTTTTTTAAGTCTGTCTCACTGCATTTGTTGCATTTTTGTTGACTAGAGTGCATTTCAACTCCCCTTGTGATAATGACAGTGACTGAACCAACACTGAGAGGTACTTGTACTTTTCTCTTTTTTTAAGGTCCGCCTTACTGCAGTTGTTGCATTTCTGTTGACTAGAGTGCATTTCAACTCCCCATTCCTGATGTTTCTTTTGTCTCCAGACCCTTCAGGGTGGTGGCGAGGTAAGCTGAGAGGACGAGAAGGACTGTTCCCTGCCAACTACGTGCAGAAGCTATGAGAGAGGACCAGCCGTGACAACCTGGAGCTCTGTCCTGATTGTAGTTCATTATGTTGACTTGAATCCCAACAAACAGAATCACTGTTGTTCCCAGCCAACTACGTGCAGAAGCTATGAGAGAGGACCAACCGTGACAACCTGGAGCTCTGTCCTGACTGTAGTTCATTATGTTGACTTGAATCCCAACAAACAGAATCACTGTTGTTCCCAGCCAACTGTGCAGAAGCTATGAGGGGAAACCACCCATAGCAATCTGGAGCTTTATCTTGAATGTAGTTCGTTACTCTGAAACAAGAATGACTGCCAGCGTTCTAAAACAAGATCCAGACACACGAGAGGTTCAAAACTACGCTATTTATTAGACCCAGACGCTGTTTGACTGTTTAGCTGTCACTTAAGTGTTGTTTTGTAGCTTGACAAAGGGGATGACCCCGAAGAGTTGCTGGTTTTGTCTTGTGCTAATAAATAGCCTTCTTTTGAACCTTTTGTGTGTTTTGATCTTGTAATTCATTATGTTGTCTTGAATCCAAACAACTGGTGTACATGTGGGCAAGGGGGGGGGGGGGGGGGGGGGGGCAGGGGGGAACTTGACAGCAGATAAATTCTGTTTCTTGTATGGGAAAACTTTAACCCCAGTTATCAGAAGAAAGAGGTTATGCCTGTGGCAGAGAGACAGTGCTAGCTTTTCATACACATATATGTGGGAAGATGAAACACAGTCAGAAATAAAAAGAATTAGTTTAATCCAGCACATCCTAAATGACGTGTTTTGTCAGAACATTCTGAATGATGTATTTTGACAGACAACAATGGAGGAGTGGTTGATGGGAAATATCACCAACAAAAAAAAAAAAGTACAATTTTACGGCATGAAACTGATCTCAGACAGTGACAGATGTCAGATTTCTTGATCTCTTTCAGGGTCTATAGTGAAGGGTTTCAAAGGAGACTTTTTTTCTGTACGCAACTGTCATTACAGGAGTGAAGGCAGTCTGTGCAGTGAAAACTTGGACCCGGGAGGGTCTGTTGACTGATGTAAACATGGAAAGAGTACGGAAATGTGTGTTAGAATGGACAAAAATGTGTGAAAACTGTTGCCAAGAAGCATACAAGTGTCTGATGCATTTGTGAGCTAAGTCCCAGGCAATAGCCTCTTTGCATGAAAAGCGACTTTTATATTATCATTAATTTTAAAAACAAAATTGTGCATGTTATGTAGTGTGCTGGGAAATTGGGATTTTTTCCACAGGAACTTGAGATCATTTTGTTCAAGGAAAACCAACAGCAGCAGATTTTTCGCTGCCTAACTAATGTGTAACATGGGTGAAATGTCTGCAGAATTTTTCTTGGAGACATTTCTGTTGCTGCAGAAGGAACTTCTTTTTTTCTTCTTTTTTGTATGCCCAGTCAACTGTGACAGTTAGATCAGGCTGCAGATTCTTTAGTGTGTGTGCATTCATGTGGCGCGTAAGGACCTCTTTCTTGTGATCCTGACTGAAAGACAAGATGCTGACGCACGTATCACTGAAGATGGTGCAGGATTAGGTTTAGCCATATCGTATGGCCAGCACTGAGGAGAAGTGTATGGACAACACTTATCAGCTGGAGATCACATCAACTTGCACTTCTTTAAATCTTGGTATTTCTGATGCCGGTGAATCCATTGTGGTATTTCTGATGCTGATGAATCTATTGTGGTATTTCTGATGCTGATGAAGCCACCATGGTATTTCTGATGCTGATGAACCCACAGTGGTATTTCTGATGCTGATGAACCCACTGTGGTATTTCTGATGCTGATGAACCCAGCATGGTATTTCTGATGTTGATAAACCCATCATAGTTACACTGAAGCTGTTGTTGAATATTGGGGCGTGGGGATGGGGGGTTGCTGTTTAGCCATACTGTGTGGCAGGGACTAAGGAGAAGCATATGGACAACACTTCTTTGCTGTTTGATGGTCCGCCAAACAGAACTCTTTATGTGCTGGTGATCAGACAGTGGCTTGTGTATCCTTGACTCTTTCCCTGCTGCAGGGTCGTATTGTCCTTGTGGTGCAATTTTCTCTGAAGTCTAGTCCAGAGGAGAAAGTAACCTATCCCCAAACATTCAGTTCCACAAACTTGTCCCGTGTGAAAAAAAGCATGCAAAGTTCCAGTTCAAGCACGAAACCACATGGCACCATTTTAGCAAATGAGATCATGTCGGCAAGGATGGCATATGACTTTTGAAGAGGAGTAGATGCTTTAAATTGTGGTATTTATGTGTGGTGATGGGGTAAAATGTTGCTGCCCAAACCATGTTATATGGTCAGGAGAAATGCGTAAACAACACTACGCCAAGTAAAAGTTTGAATATATTTTTTATCTGCTGGAGATGAGACAAGTGCACATGTTTCTTTAAATCACAGTATTTTTGGATGTGTATTTAGTTGATGTACATTTCATGTGATAAAGGTCTGGAAGATTATAAGCATTGTATGTATGTTAACTTGTTTGATGTACTTTTCATGTGATCTACCATCAATTTACAAATATTGCCTTGTACTAACTGTACACCGCATTTCATTCTATTCCATGATAGAAACTGTTTGCCATACGACATGTACACAGGCATCCATTAATTTGTATGCATAAGCTTTGCTTATAATCATGATGTGTATGCATTAACCATCAAATGATATAATTCTGAGATAGATTTTTATGTTTCACATATTATGTATCCAGGTATGTGTGTACATTTTACATGCATGGGCATGGAGGAAACATTTGGAATTTCTTTTAAAGGGGGCTGGCAGTAAAGCAATATCATTGGCCCTGTCAAGGAATTGGTATATAAATTACATACCTTCACTTTAGGTGTTTTTTTTCAGTCGGTTTATAATCTGGTTTGTTAAAAACTGACATTGAAAGTCCTGAAAATACGACTGCGAATGCTGCCATTTTGTGCTTGGCAGTTGGTATCTCTGACATCATCAGCATGGCTGGCATGCATAGCAGCCAGAGCCAACCTTTCTGTGACATCATCAGCATGGCTGGCATGCATAGCAGCCAGAGCCAACCTTTCTGTGACATCATCAGCATGGCTGGCATGCATAGCAGCCAGAGCCAACCTTTCTGTGACATCATCAGCATGGCTGGCATGCATAGCAGCCAGAGCCAACCTTTCTGTGACATCATCAGCATGGCTGGCATGCATAGCAGCCAGAGCCAACCTTTCTGTGACATCATCAGCATGGCTGGCATGCATAGCAGCCAGAGCCAACCTTTCTGTGACATCATCAGCATGGCTGGCATGCATAGCAGCCAGAGCCAACCTTTCTGTGACATCATCAGCATGGCTGGCATGCATAGCAGCCAGAGCCAACCTTTCTGTGACATCATCAGCATGGCTGGCATGCATAGCAGCCAGAGCCAACCTTTCTGTGACATCAGCATGGCTGGCATGCATAGCAGCCAGAGCCAACCTTTCTGCTCTTCCTTGGTAAATACCGAACCAGCATGCCTGCACTTTAAGAAGCTCAAATTTGAAGCAAAAACTACTGTTGTGTAAATATTAATAGCACAATCATATGAAGCCTGCAAGTAAAACTGTTTTGCACATTTTGGGTGTTTTTTTTTCAGGCCAGTTTGCATCTTTGCTTTGTGTCCCCTTTAAGGTTGCTTATACCTGTAGCTCTAGTGTTGGATACCCCCTCAGAAGAAAAAGGGAAGTGTTTTGGGAATGAATGCTTGTGTGATATATCAGGAAATATTGTTACAAGTCAAGGTATGCCACCAATAGCTCTTGCCATCGTTCAGCTAAAGTTTAAAGTGACTGCAGGAACCTCATGACAATTTGATTACGCAGTGTTACAGCAATTGGTTAGGGTACTTTCTTATGTAAAAATTTGAGGACACAATGTTATAGCACTTGGTTAGGATATTTTTATGTGTTTTTGTTGTTGTTGTTGTTTTGTTTTTCTGTTTGTTTGTCTGTCTGTTTACACATGTATACTTAGATTTATTTCATGCTGCCGGTCGTTTCTTATAGCACTTGGTTGGTACTTTTTTGTGTGTTTTTTTTTTGTTGTTGTTGTTTTGTTTGTCCATTTGTTTGTTGTTGTACACATGTATGCTTAGATTTATTTCTTGTTTGTTTGTCCATTTGTTTGTTGTTGTTGTACACATGTATGCTTAGATTTATTTCTTGCTGCCAGTCTTTTCTCGCTTATCAACCATTCCTGAAAATGTGGCTATTATAATATTTCTTGCCATTCTCTCTGTCTCAAATGAAAGATAAACAAAACATATTTCTAGTTGTGTTTTTCTCATTGATTCACTTGAGCATGTGTCAGGCTGTGTAATGATCAGTGTTAGGTGATGATGATGATGATGATGATTGCGTTTTATATAGCACTACTCTCCACTCTCGAGCAGACTCACTGCGCTCACATCTGAATCTACATGAGTGACTAACTTTTAATAGCGCGTTTTTGAATATCCATCAAAGAGGTCCATCTGGCTGGCTGGCTGTGTCAAAACTTTAATATTGTTGCTTTCTTTGATGCTGTAAGCATGATACGTGACAAATTGTGCTCAATGGTAGTCCTTTGTACTTGAGCATGACCCGTTCTTTCAAGTGAGAAGATTTTGAAAATTCCTGAACGTAACTTGAAATCGTTCAGTCAGCGCTCTTTCAGTTTCATCGCTCTATCTGTCAGGAATTTCACAGATGGAAATTGATGCGTTTCCTGTATCAGATAAAACTTCAGTGTTGGTGTTTTCTCTGGTGGTGTTTTAGTGACACCTTTGAAACTCTGCATCATGATGCTAATGAGAAGTTCTGTGAAACTGTGTACATTCATACCAGTTTTCATGACTTTGAACCATTTTTGAGGTCACAGGGAAAAATCTAAACAATCAGTCAGTCAATGTTTTATTTTATGTCTGTTCACAGCAAGATTATATTTGACTTCCCCCCCCCCCCACCCCCCACCCCCACCCCACACACACAATCAAAAAAGAAAGAAAAGGGTGGAGCGGGGGGGATGAAATTGGAAAAAAGAAAAGAAAGTTATGTATTTGTCTATGTGAATGTGAGACATCTGCATGTCTGCTCTTCCTGCTGTGTGTACATCTAACACTTTCACAAGCTAAAGATTTTTTTAAAATATGATCTCTGTCGGTCTCAACAGCTGCTCATGACCAATGCATTACAGTGCTTTTGTTGTTGTTGTTGTTCTCATTTTTAATACCAATGAATTATCACCAGTGTTGAAGGCTGTGACCTCATTTTCCATCAAACACCAGATTCTAACCTCAAATGTTTTGTACTTCTTGTCAGGCTGATCATAAGATGTTTTCCAACCCTGTTTGATATCTTTAAAACCCACCCTGGTGGTTAACTAACCTTTATTGAGTTTTACACAGTCATTCCTGTTTTGGTGACCTTGACCTATTTTCAAGGTTATGGGTGAGTTCAAAGAAAGACAGGTTATAGTTTTCCCTTTTGGATGCAAATGGTGGTCAGAGCATTAACTTTTCTTGTTATGTATTGAATTAACCATGAACATGATAAATTTTCTGATTTTGCTCTGTTAATTTTTTTTTTTTTTTTAATGCTGACGATATTTTTTATTTTGGTTAATTAACCACTCAGGCACCTGTCTAGGTACAGGTATAAGAGACTGTGTCCTTTTATAATTATGCAGCATGACTGCATGTTTTTTGCACAGGACAAAATGATAAAAAATAGTGCTGTCCTGAGTTTCAAGACTGCTATGTTATAGTTCAACACAGGTTAACATGTCTTTCAAATTGTGCTTCTAACTGTGGTTCAGGTTTTCTGTTCAGAGCATTCCATTTCAGATAATTGGTAAATCCCATCCAATTTTTGTTATGCAGGGATGTTGAAATAAATCATTGTTGACTTCCATGTCTGCCCGGTGTCCAGAGATTGTGTTAATGGGTTTTAGGGGTGGCTTTGTATTTGATATTCAAGGATGTGAAAGGTACTATAGATCTGGTGTGTGTGTGCAAACACACAAATCTGTGACCCTCTCCAAGAAGATTTTAGGGGTGACTTTGTGTTTGATATTCAAGGATGTGAAGGGTACTACAGATCTGGTGCATGTGCAAACACAAATCTGTGACCCTCTCTGACAAGAGTAGTACACAGTTGACATGACCCTTTTCAATAAGAGGGGTACAATGTAGATGTAACCCTCTCTATTAAGAGGGGAACAAAGTTGATGTGACCATCTCCAACAAGAGGGGGGAAAGTTGATGTGACCCTCTCCGACAAGAGGGGAGCAAAGTTAATGTGACCCTCTCTGACAAGGGTGACCCTCTCCGACAAGAGGGGAACAAAGTTGATGCGACCCTCTCCCACAAGAGGGGGACAAAGTTGATGTGACCTCTGTCAAGAGGGATTAAAATTTGATGTGACCTCCAACAAGAGGGGGGCGAAGTTGATGTGACCCTCTCCAACAAGAGGGGGACAAAGTTGATGTTACCCTCTCCAACAAGAGGGGGACAAAGTTGATGTTACCCTCTCCAACAAGAGGGGGACAAAGTTGATGTGACCCTCTCCAACAAGAGGGGGACAAAGTTAATATGACCCTCTCTAACAGGTGGACAAAGATGTGACCATCTCTGACAAGAGGGGGGTGAAGTTGATGTGACCATCTCCAGCAAGAGGGAGACATTGTTGATGTAACCCTCTCTGACAAGAGGCTGGCACGGTTGATTGTGACCCTCGCATTACGGACAGTTCCCCTCAAGACAGTGCATAACACTAAAGTGAATTTACAGCCTCTTAAAGTACCAGTGGTGGGAGTAGATTTAACACCAAAGTGAATTTCAGCCTCTTAAAGTACCAGTGGTGGGAGTAGATTTAACACCAAAGTGAATTTCAGCCTCTTAAAGTACCAGTGGTGGGAGTAGATTTAACACCAAAGTGAATTTACAGCCTCTTAAAGTACCAGTAGTGGGAGTAGATTTAACACCAAAGTGAATTTACAGCCTCTTAAAGTACCAGTGGTGGGAGTAGATTTAACACCAAAGTGAATTTACAGCCTCTTAAAGTACCAGTGGTGGGAGTAGATTTAACACCAAAGTGAATTTACAGCCTCTTAAAGTACCAGTGGTGGGAGTAGATTTAACACCAAAGTGAATTTACAGCCTCTTAAAGTACCAGTGGTGGGAGTAGATTTAACACCAAAGTGAATTTACAGCCTCTTAAAGTACCAGTGGTGGGAGTAGATTTAACACCAAAGTGAATTTACAGCCTCTTAAAGTACCCGTGGTGGGAGTAGAACAGCCATTTTGAAAAAAAAGAAAGAGAGAGAAAAGAGTTGAGAGTAGAGTTAGCTTTGGAAGCTTGAAACATATTCTAAAATGGTCTATTGCTCGAAACAAGAGTGAGCAGTAAGGAGACGGTAGAATAAACTCAATATGATGTGATTTAAAACATAAGAAATGTCAGTGTTGCTCCCTGGCTGTTGTTTTGTTTCTCTGCCCATTTTCTCACAGTCTTTCCTGTGGCCTTGCCCACCTTTTTGTGGGAGTGGGTTGCATGTCACTGGAGTCATGCAGCATTCTGTGATCAGTTAAATGTTAACAGATTTTGTCATGGGTACGAAAGTGGATGTTAACCAGCATCCCTTTTCTTTTCTTTTTAAATCGTAGTTTGAAGTCAGTATGTTTGTTGACTGTTTAAATTATGGTGTTAGTTTTTTTTAAATTTTTGTTGTTGCACAAGTGGAGCGTGGGTACCTTTTTGTAAGTGACAGGGACATTCAGATTTTGTCATCTTTATTTTCGGTGAACATCTTTTCTCATTGTCATTTGCAAACTGCAAGTATTTAACAATTCCCACAAAATCTGTGGGGGAAATGTCAAAATTTTACATTTCATACAAATTTGTTTCTTTTGAAGTCTTTGGAAGATCCAACAGCCTGTATTATCATATGGGGTCCTTTGTGTTTTGTGTTGAAAAGAAAATATTGCTGATAATAAGTAAAAGGTTTTTAGATTACTTTTTGATATATCAGTTTTATATAGTTTTTCTTGTCTTGTGTCAAATACACTTTTCTCGTCTTGTGTCAAATACACTAGTTTGTGTCATGTCCAAATTTACTTCTTTTTTTTAATTTTTGTATCTCTGTGTAATATTCATTTGTTTAGCTGTTCTCTTTAGTTCTGTTATCCCTCACTTGTCTCTTTTGATACTGTTTTTCATACTTTCATATAAACTTTATGTGAACATGCACATGCTAAGTGGAAGAATTTATGATTTACATAAATTTACATCACTCTGAAAGAGTTGCTTTTTTTTTTTATTGACCTTTTAAAAAAAAAATGGATCTCACATCTGTGATTCATGTTTTAGAGTTTGATGAATTTCTTGTGTCATTAGCATTTTCTGGATGAGTTAAATATATTTGTACAGGTAGCACTTGCCTTACTGTTTTGTTTGTGTCTTGTAAACTGTTT
This sequence comes from Alviniconcha strummeri, assembly GCA_963584105.1. NCBI lineage: Eukaryota > Metazoa > Mollusca > Gastropoda > Provannidae > Alviniconcha > Alviniconcha strummeri. The sequence continues at coordinate 14,760,184 of OY757550.1, read as the reverse complement.
GTGTCATATTGTTTTCTTGTGGGTTTTTGTTTTTGTTTTGTTTGTTTTGTTTTTAACAGCATTAGGTGCTTTGTGAAGTATTGGGGCCCTTTTCTCTTATCAGGTATATGTCCCAGTGTTATTTAGTTTAGTTAAAATGCGACATCCAAATAGATGCCTTTCGATTATCATATTTTCAGTGGCTGATTAAAACTGCATAACTCAGTTGGCAGAGGGAGGTGGGGGGTGGGGGGGGGTGACGTTTTTGTCCTTCAGCCCCAATAAGTGAGTTATGGGATCTTAATTTGTCATCAACCCGTTGTGAAACAAACAAGTTCAAAACCTCATTTCAGGGGCAAAAACATGCTAGTCACCTATTCTATTTTTACCAGAAAAATGCTATTTTTTTACAGCTTTTTGACAACTGATATTCATCACAACATTTGTGAATCAATAAAAAATAATTATTTTTTTTTTTTTAATCCTCATGTCACAAAATCAGTGTTTTGGGATCAACAGTAAATTTTAAAACTTGTGTGTGTTTTATGAAAACTTAAAAGTTTGAGTTACAAGGTTTTAATTGATTACCAGTGATGACCCATTAAGCCATTGTTCCATAAGCTCAAAATCTGTTGCTTTAGGAATATGTGTACTGTGAGAACTTCTCAAATGGGAAACTGCTTGATCACTATGACCACTTTCAAGCAAGTTGTGTAACTGTTGGCATGCTGGCACAAAATGAATTAACTCAGTCCTACATCACTGTGCTAAAACCAGTTGGAGGATATCTTTAGAGAGAAATCCCTGCAGAACTTGATCACCCCAGTTCTCTCAGTTGTGCGGGAGTCCCTTTGATGGTGGAATACAGCCGGCCTGAAAATGAAGTGGAACAGTTGAATATGCAAACCCCATACAGGGCATATCTCGGAGCACAACTGGAGAAGCCTATCTTTTGTTCCCCCCCGCCTCCCCTCCCCCCCAAAAAAATTAAGAGAAGACCAGGTTTGGGGGATTTTTGTTTGCCTTTTTTATATCTTTCTTTTTTTCATGTATTTGTTTTAGACCCCAGTTGATCTGGGCATTAAACCAAGGCTTTTAAACTTTCATTAAAAGAACACTTGTCTCAGAAAGCTGATAACTCCATTTTTGGCGTGTATGTCCCATGGATGGTTATGTCTATGCTAGGTTTTACTGTATGAAAACAGTTTTCATCATAACTTGCGTTTTTAATTAATAGGGGTTTACATTTGATACATGTACATTTAGAGTGCCTTTCCAATTACATTGACTGTGGTCTTGCTCTTGACACATTTTTGATGGACAGTTTGTCAGCAACAATCTTTTGAAAGAAATGTAATAAAAGGGGTGTCTTGCCTTTCAGTAAATATGCTTTGAAGGTCCCGTCCGTGAAGCAACATATCCAGCGCTTACCTTGACCATATATGCCTTACTTGAAATAAGGCGGCCTTTTTGCATGAACAAGAACTTCTCTCTGCTCAAAGAACACAGGCAGAGCTGTTAAGATTTATCCTTTGGAGAAAACAGTTTTGTTGTTGTTGGTCTGGGGGATTGGGGGGGGGGGGGGTTGTTTTTTGGGTGGGTGTGGGTGGGAGGGGGGGAATTAAACTAGTAGACATGAATAATGCTAGCACTTACTTGCACGTCTTTTACATTAGAACTTTTAAAAACGAATCTCCTTTTTAGTTTGCACATTTTGCCTTACATTTGTTTTTTGCCCCAGTTTCACCAGAACTGGAAATAATTGCATGCACTGTGTGTGTGTGATTAAATATCAGTTATATAGCGCTGGCACTGTATCACAGTGTACTTATAGTGTGTGTGTGCGTGTGCATTTGTGTATGTGCATGCATGTGTGTGTGTGAATAACTGCTGATAAACTTATTCAGATGTATCATAACAAGTGTACTCTGTAAGCCTCCTTTTTTCTTTTTTAAATTCTCCATGTGCTTAACGCTTAGACAACAAAGTAATCGAAACAGAACATGATAAACCATGTGCCTGTACATTTGTGTATTTTCCTGCTGTCCACAACTTTAAGCACCATCACTATTGTACATTTGCAACAGCTGATGAAATGAAATTCAACTGCTTGTCATTTAAAATCTTGTTGAACTTTTGTTGTTTGTTCACACCAGTAAGTGCTTGCATTGTAAACTTGATGAATAATGACATGTATCTTCATTCCTTTTTCTGTGTCATTTCACTGAGCTATTTAACTGTTGTAACTCCTCAGTTGAAACTGTTATAAACTTTGTGATAAGTTAATTTGTTGAAATAAACTCAATATTAAGCAAAACATTGACACCATCCTTTGTATTTGTTTCCCTGTGCCGTTTTCAGCAGTTCATGGAATATCTGTCTGTTTTTGGTCCAGTCAAACTTTTGGACACAAATTTATGCACAGTGCTGTTAAGATTACAATAGTCTCACATACATGGAAAAGAAAGAAACAAATCAGCAACAGCTTCTTTCTCTACATCAGCAACAACAAGACACAGCAAAATCCCAGGTTCTTTATTATCCCCTCAAAGTGGGAGAGAGGGAGAGAGAGAGAGAGGAATGTGACTGACTTTGAAAAAACACACCAAAAAAACCCAACCTTCTTGTGATTGCTAGTTATTCCATTGGAAGCAGTATTTTTCAGTACATGATACCTCTGATCAGCAGTATTCCATGCATGAGCTGTCTGCTCTTAAAACACACACTGTGTCTGTGTGGATCCTACAAGGATCCTCTGCATTAATAGGCTGTCACTCTATAATACCTCACCATCTGGCCAACGAATTCCTTGTTTTTGTTTTTTCTCTTCTTCTTTTTCTTCTTCTTTTTTTCCCCTTCTGCATACATTGTACCTCAGTAAGAACAAAGAAGACAGTGAAAGAGTGCTCTTTTTAGTGGTTTGTTTGTTGGTTGGTTTTGTAAGGAAGATGTTCATGCAACAATTATTGTTGTAGCTAATACACATGATGTATTCTAAAATAGCTGACTGAGCAGCAGGTTGCACCACTAGCATTATAAGAGATGCGAAACAATGAGCAAGAACTGAAGGAATTTATACGCAGCTCCTACAATCTTCCTTCTCATAAAATACAGTGAAGACAAAATGTTCCCAAGAACAGCATACCCAAAAGTAATAGAACAGTTTCTAAAGAAAGATAAATTCTGCTCCTTTCTGCAAACTCTTTTGTATCCAGGGTGAACTACTCCTTTTCCCAGATCCCCTCTTGCCTAATTTTGCAGAATCCTCAATCCCAGCTCAACCTGTTTGAGGTAAAGTTTGCAAAGCTGATCATATCTGAGAGTGTGAAACTGATCGTGTCTCTCATCATCTTGCTTTTCTCTCCACTGGCTGCCCATTGATTCACAAATACAGTACAAACTAACTTCTCTGTGCTACAACTGCCTCAACTCAACCACTCCTGGCTACTTGACTGAACTTCTTAAAGTTTACAAACCAACCTGTCAGCTACACTCTTCTGATATTTTCATTTGTTGTCTTCCCTCTGTGCACTCACAGTCGCTTGATCAGAGATCTTTTTCTTATGCTGTACCATCTGTCTGGAACAGTCTTCCTTGCAAAGTTAGGTCATTAAACACATTCACATCTTTGAACTCATCTTTGAAATCTCACCTCCTCATCAAGCTATCCAACTGACTGTGTGTTTGTTCATGCACCTACATGCACAAGCTTGTGTGGGTTTGTTTTGACTATGTTTTGGTTCTTTGTGTTGTAAGGGGTTATTTGCTCCAATCTGGAGAAATAGCACACAAAAGAGTACATTGTCAGTTGGCTGGTATACAGAAGGAAAACAATGGCAACTCTATAACAGCAACAACAAAACAAACAAAAACCTGAAGCAAAACAAAGTGTTCTAAAACAAGATTAAATACACAGTGAGAGGAATCAACTTTTATCTGCTTATCTTCAGTGGTTAAAGAATGTTTTGTTGTTGTTTTGATGAATTTCCTTTCTCTTACTGTTTTGTGTCCTGTCTCAGGACATGTTTTACTCACTTACTCTAAAAGCGGCCTCTTTACTAACTGAAAGAAAACCAACAACTTAATCTTCACCAAATGTGTGATAAGTAGATCAAATTTCATTCCTCTCATCATTTGTTTGTGTATTATTATCTCAGTTCATTTTTTGAAAAATGGGTTTACCCTGACAAATGCACATGTTTTGCAGTGTTTGATTAAAAATAAAATGTGTGTGTGGGGGGGGGGGGGGGGAGGGGGGGTGTTATTGTTAACTTTTCGCGAGGTTTGAGCAACTTTCACTTTCGCTTTCTCTTCTTCCTGTTTTGTGTACGCATGCGCTGTCTTTGGTTGAGCATTTCCGTTGTACATGTTTCGATTAGAATCCTGACGCTGATTCAAAATTAAACCTGCGCGCTGAAGGTCTGTTTATTTTGTCGCTTCTTCATGTGAGTGCTTAAAGGTAGGTGTTTTTTTGCAATATGTTTGTTTGAATACTTAGCAGTTAAACGGGACTGATGTTTGAAATCACGTCTCTAAGCCGAAAAGGTGCATTTGTTGACGTCTGCTCGAGATCTAGAAACGTGTGTTGTTAACTTGATCTTCATTCATTTAGCGATTATACTGACTTAGTGGCCTCAATCATGTCGTCAAAAAACGGTTGATGATGACACTGCCAATCTGAGGGTTCTAATGCAAAAAAACAAAAAAACAAGCAAAACAAGTATGCACATACACACACAACACACACACATACACAGTCACACACACACACACACACACACACACACACACACACACACCGCGTTCTAGTTATTAAAATCCCCATTGGTGTAATTTCATCAATTCGTGCCCTTGACTAGTTCTTTAGGACTTCTATTTTGGGTTTTCAGGACGCACTTCGTACCTCTTTTTTTTCTTCTTTTTTTTTGCTAGTGCTACACGACACAGAGTGAGACGCCTGCCTGTTCACCTGCTGGCTGCTTTGTAAATTTTACCTAGTAATACTAATAATGACTGTGTCTAGCTTTCACTCTCGGTCTAGAAACGGGTTCAAACCCCAGATTGCAGTCGTGGTCAGGTTCAGTCTTTCAGCAGCACATGAGACAGACAGACAAGAATCTAAATGGTTTTATAATTATTACTGCACATAAATGAAGTAACCTGCAGTGTGTGCCTCCCATACGACTGCCTGGCCCACTGACAACTGTTTATCATACATCAATAATTCTCTCTCTCTCTCTCTGAGTCTCTCTCTCTCTCTCGTAGTCTTAAATTTCAGTATTTAAACAAGAATTTATTCAAGACAAAATAAAGATAAAGATACAATAAATGGATATGGGCTTATCATCTGTAAGCTTTCTGCTTATTGGGCGATTCAGTGAAGCTGGTTTGCACGAGTGAATGCCCTTTGTTATCTTTTGCGCAAGAAGTTGCGAAAGGTAGCGGCATCACTTCCGGGCCGATTTCTGAGTAGGCGTTGCTTCATGCTGTGTATAACAATGGAAGTTGAACCTAGAATTGCGAAGCAGTACAAATGCCACCACTGCTGCGGTTGCAAAAAGGGGATGGAGGGTGGAAAATAAAATGTCTTTGCATCGTTTTTCAGCTGATCGTGAGTTCGGGGGGGGGAGCCTTTTGGGGCATCCTAATTCCTATAGCATGAGCTACAGCTTATTGCTTGTTGCCAGACACTCTGACTACGGGCCTCAAAAAATGACTTTAAAGTTGGCAGTTTAAAATTCGCAACTTCAGTGTCAACTGTCACCACCTTCCATTGTTGATTGTAAAGAAAGTATGCACCAGAAGTAAAAGCAGCCAAGGGACTTAAGCAATGCCGGGCAAAAGTCAAGGGAGTTAACAACCCTGCCTGAACTGCCCAGTAGGTGGTGAGCTCATTTACATCCAGTTAAAAAAACCATAAATGACAATGTATGGCAGACAAACAATTTCTCCAAGCTGACAATAAATGAGACAAGAAAAAACCAAGAGGAAATGAAGAAGGAAGGAAAGAAACAACAACAACAACAAAATAAAAATACAAACAGTCGCTAGGAAGCAGTTAAAACAAAATGTATTAAAAACCAAAAAAATTCAGGTAGATTGGCTAGTGGCCTAAATAAATACTGGCAAGAGAGAAATGGAGTGCAGAGACAGAGGGGGGTTGGGAGAGGGAAAGATGGTTTGAACTATATTGAAGTCATTTTTCTACAGTAACAGTATCATCTGATGGCTGTATGAACTCACCTCTTGCTCATAATTATATATCCAGACGGCTGGTAAAATCCAAGGAGACGGTTGGAAATTCCTGGACCATTTTAAAAGTTATTTTGGATCACAAATATGATCACAATCATTGAAGGAGGTACATATCTACCAGTTACAGCCAAAATCCACAACAAAAGGTGATTTTGTCATATATTTTTGTCTTTGATTTCTGCCTCTTTTCCAGTCTCACACTGTTGTGATAGACGTTTTATACTAAAATAGCAAATACTGCTTTTTGTACATGATTTTGTTTTTTCTTCTCCAACTCCAGTATCAAACATGAAGATCAGTATCACTGATCAAAGTGGTGACAATTGGTTTGTCAGTATGTCACACAAAAATTCATTGATGTGCATTGATCATGACTATATTGCTGTTAGGGAAAGAAAAAATAATGCATACACTAAGTTAACTAAGATAATCAGTACCACCCTGTGTGAAGAGTAAACTGAGACTAGTGAGAGCAAAAATTCATTATTTGGGAAGTTGAAGGCGGTTACTTTTATCTTTCCATAAACCAGTGTCCTGTGTTTAGAAATAGACAAACACCAGTATATTACTTCATAATCCCTAACCAAACATCAGTAAGTAAACTGGTGTTTAACTTACTGCTTCATTGTATGATGTGGCCCTAGAAATTATTGGGTTTATGTCAATATATTGCAGTTTACATAAATTTGTATAAGCAGTTTTTAGCCAACCTGCTTTATCATTTAGACACGACCTATGGCTATGAAGACCTTAAGTCTGAACCAACAGTTTGGAGGTCCACAGTGTTGGCCTGTCTTCTGCGATATGGATAGTGCTGTGGCCTACAGTTTGGAGGTCCACATTGGCCATTGTTATCCTGTATTCTGTGATATGGGTAGTGCCATGTCCTCCAGGAACGCCAGTGTACAGAAGGATTAACTGTCCATTCACACCAGTGCCCGCAAATAACTGCTTCAGTATGCATCCACTCTGTCAGCGTGTGCCAAACACTTTTATGGTGTTTACATGCAATTGACTGTTCAACAGTGTACTTCAATACAGCAGAATACCACTGCGTCTCAGGAAGCACTGAAGTACAACGGACCAATGCCTAGACAGTGACACCTGAAACTGAATGCTAGCAGTCATTCTTGATCAGTTTTTTTATTTTATTTTTTTATTTTATTTCCAGTGAACTTGGAAGTTTTTTTTGTTTTTGTTTTTCCCCTTGGGCAACATGAGCACTGCACACTTCTTGTGCCAAACACCAAAGAGGCTGCAGTATGCAACAGACAAGCTAGGATGCTTGGTTGTACCCTGTAGTATCGGATTCCACTATCCTCACTTGTGAAACTAATTCTCTAAGTATGAGAAAAAAATCAAGGATAGTAGTTTAGTTTTATTCTGATCTCTTCAGCCTCTGACTTGGTGACAACCAAGAGCTAAGTCTTTTATTTTTGTTGTTGTTTTCCAGTAAAATAACTGTTTATCTGTTAATAAAATAAAATTAAAATAAAGGAACCACCCCAAAATTTGCAGGGTGTTTTGTACTTCTTTTTTTATGTGTGTACGCCTGCATACGTGTGTGCATGCATGCATGCATGTGTGTACATGCAGATCAGTAACATATAGGTTTTTTTGGTACTGTCCATTTAAAAAAAAAAAAATCTTTTTTTTTCATTTTGTGTGTTTTGATATAATCTCTTCAACCTGTTAGACAACCGAAAGCGAAGTCTTTTAATTTCTCTTATTGTTTTCTTGTAGATTAACCCTCAGTCTCTATGGTCCTTGGTAATTATTGCTAACAAACAAACAAAACAAAAAAAGGAAAATCCTAGAAAATTTGCAGGTTGTTATAATAATAATGGATATTTGGAGCACCTAACCTGCATAGGCCCTAGGTGCTTACACATTCTTCATGTGGACATATTGTCAAAATTCTATGCCTACAACACAACTGGGCACACACACACACACACACGCACACACACACACACACACACTTGTATTTATATATCAGGGCAATGTGATTGAAGATGATGATGATGATGAGTTGATGCTTAATGTCCTCAGATGTCATTTGACATATTAGGGACAAGTTGTGACCAATGCCGAAGCACGGTTCAATAAAAGCCACATACGTAAGGTGTATGCGTGTTTAGCTGTAACCTGCCACCTGCACTTTTGGCAGAATGACCGGGATTTTTTACGTGCTACTGTGGTAACACGGGGGTAAACGGATACCGAAATAAGAGTCAGCACAGAAAGTCGACCCTGGAGAAGAAAATTCTCCCGCCGTTCCAGCAGGGATTCGAACCCGCGACCTTTCAATCACGAGTCCGGCGCTCTAACCACTGAGCTATCCCCGCCCCCCTTGTGATTGAAGGAAAGGTACTGTACTTTTGTACTGTCCAGTTAAAAAACATTTTGTTGTTGTTGTGTGTGTGTGTGTGCGTGCATGCATGCGTGTGTGTGTGCGTGTGTGTGTGTGTGTGTGTGTGTGTGTGTGTGTGTGTGTGTGTGTGTGTGTGTGTGTGTGTGTTTACATGGATTAGTGACCTGTACGTACATGTATAAGTGTTCGTGCGTGTGCGCGCGCACACGTTTAATATTGAATTAGACTTTTATGTAAACTGCATTAGTAGGACTTAGCTCTACATGCATATAGAATATTATGTTTAGGTTAATCTGTATCGTGTGAGCGCTCAGGGAATCAATGAGAGCATGATAAATGTGCATTATTATTAATATTATTATGGACATTTTGTGTGTTTTGATATCTCTTCAGTCTGTTGGACAAAACATGGCATTATTGAGGGACACTGGCGCACCGCTTAGACTTGGAGCTAACCAGGTACGATGCTGTAGAAAAGGCCTGGGGTTTTGCCACAAGAACAAGAAGGGCGGCGAGGGCGGGAGGGGGGGGGGGGGAGAATGGGGGGGGGGGTGAAACTCACAACGGCTTGGCACTTTACATACATTCCAAAACGTCAACGTGCACACAGATGCATACGCACACACGCACACACACACACTGAGGTTGCAAAGGTGCCTCCCAGGGGAGGCGATGACAGTGGCTGTGATTGATGTTATTTGGATGGTAGAATGATTAAAAAATAAAAAGTATCCTTGGAGCCCATAAACAAGGCCAGTTATCTTACGTCTAACTGGTAGGATACCTAGAAATGAACACTGTTTTGTGGTAAAATGCAGCATTGTGTTCTCTCTGCGTCATTGCGTTAGACTTCAATAGATCAGGCGGCGCCTTAAAGCTGAAGCTGGTAGGGAGATGAGAGCTTTTAAGTGCTTATTATCAGTTGTAATAATGTACTCGTTTATGTGCTCTTTCTACGATTGAAGCTCATACTAGTCATAGCCCATTATAATTTACGTGAAAGCAAGGAACAGGGAATCGAACACGATCACAGCAAACTCGCTCACCGCGTAACACGCCAACAGCAAAAATAAATAAACAAATAAAAAATCGACAACTCGCACACTGAGAAACAGCCTTTAGTTAGCAGCAGCAATAGCATCGAGAACAAACACGCGGGCACGAACACACGCGGGCACGAACACACGCACGCGTGCGCGCGCACACATGAGCGCGCGCGCAGGCATGCACGCACGTATACACGCGCGCGCGCGCATACGCGGACAGCTGAAAGAGATGATTTTTTAGAGATAATTTGAAAGATGAGAGCGTGTTTGATGGCCTAGCTTTCCAAGGGAAAATGTTGCTGACAGGCGGTGCGGCTTGAAGAAAAAGACCTCTGACCAAGCGCACGTGTGTGTACAGGGGCAACACGGAGAACGAAAGTACCAGAAGAGCTTAGCCTATTTTTGTTCCGTCAAGTAGCCAGGAGCGTTCGAGTTGTGGTGGAGAGAAGTTTGTACCGTATCCGTGAATCAGTGGGCAGCCAACGGAGAGAAGCAAGATGAAGAGAAATTTAATCAGTTTGGGGAACTGTCAGACAAGGCGAGTAGCGTTGTTTCGTAGTTTGCTACCGAGAGATACCGAGGATAGCCAGCAGTAGTCAAAGCGCGAAAGAACTATTAAGGCACAGACAAGAGTTTCTGTGGACAGGTTGAAAATTACCTGAGCGTACCAGATTGAAGATGCGAGTTCTTATGGTCGAGTGACAGCTTAGCATCAAGGTTCACAAAAGAGTTAAACAGGGGAACAGATGTACCACCTACAGTCATAGAGTCTCTGGAATATTAGGAAGAAGAGAGCGAGAGACCTAGACTTTCTGCTCGAGAATACGATCATTACTTCAGTCTTGTTGAAAAAAAAATAAAAAAATCTGAAGCAAAGTTGCTAGCGTTCTGAAATAATAATAATGGACATTTGTAAAACGCCAGTCTTGCGGGTTAAAGTGCTGAATAAGCATAATACACATAATGTACATCAAGATGGAAAATGTTATCAGCAATTTAACAAAAGCTAACACATAATGTAGACATCAACAAGGGTTCAAGCATAACTATGTGAAAGATGCACACGCACGCACGCACGCAGGCACACACACACACACACACACACACACACACACACACACACACACACACACACACACACACACACACAAATTGTACAGAAAGACAATGTTGCTTAACTGAAATATTCTGAGAAGAGAAATGTCTTGAGTTTGCCTTTGAAGGAAGAGAGAGTAGCAGAGTGCCTGATGTTTTGGGAGAGATTGTTCCAGACGTGGGGGCCAAAGAGTGAGAAAGTGCGAAAGCCATGGGTTTTGCGGTTGAAGCATTGGAGTTTGATCATGCGTGTGTCTGACGAAGAGCGTGGAAAGATAAGAGGGGGCGGAACCTGTGACTACGTTGTAACACAGGCAAGCAGTTTTTGCATTTAATTCGTTCAGAGGTTGGGAGCCAGTGGAGATCAAAAAGACCAAAACACACAAAACATATCGTTTAGCTAACGGCGACGAAGAGCGATTAGCTTAAACGCTGTAGGCCCGGCCCCACTCTAAGTGCACACAGGAACCTCGCTCAGCGTTGTCATAAAGAAGGGGTATTCTTGAACTTAGTGCCCAGGGCGGTGTGCATATTGACACAGCCTTATCCTGCCAACCGTGTCGCACTCTGTAATACTTGCGGCCAAAATGCGGATGTTTAAGCTGCATATATTCTTTTGTGGTAGAAATAAAACCCTTAGCTCGCGTCTAGGTCTATCTGAGCGTGAGCAGATGTTTTGTAAGGTACCCGCGATTTGAGAAATACCCCAGGTCGCTAATTGCAATTTGGTAACGGGATCAGCTCGGAATATGATCCGTGCGAAAATATTGGCTCGCTTCTGCAGAGCTAACGTGAGTAGGTGTTAAAGTGAATGAACATTCTCTTAACCACCCGCCCCAGAGCTGTGTCGTTTTGGCTCCCTAAAACCCTCGGAGTGCCCAGCCAGTGCCGGTAATGGTGGTACAGACATTGTGTTTCGCCCCTAGCAAAGAACACTGAAGTGCTTGTTGCTTACTAAGGGCTTTCACTCCAGCACCAGACGTCTGTCCGCGCACATTCACAAGACCTTGATTTGCTTCTTCTTCGCTGAAAGAGAGCTGAGCTTTGGATCCTTCAAGAAACTAGCCCTTCTCAAAGCCGGTTCTGTCCCAAGAACGCCAGCCATGCTCCATCGGGTGGAAGTGACCGAAATCCTGGAAAGCAATCCCCCCCCCCCCCCCCCCCAAAAAAAAAAAAAAAAAAAAAAAACCAACACAGCAACAACAGCTTCAAAAAACAAACAAACAAAAACGCATGAAACTCAAAGATTTTGTTTCAAAGTGCTCCGTCAAGTCATGCACTTCTTTATTCCATTCAGAGGAAAACTTGGTTGCCACACATGAACAGAAAACGGAAAGAAATATACATGTATAAGATATTCACAGTCTTAGAGCACGCAGTAACGTACAAAATGCCACAAGTACAAGCATAATTTAAATATTTCATTTCCATTTTAGAATCCCGCGTGCGCCAATGACGCCGAGCGGGACTCGGCTCCCTGTCGAAAAATCGGTCAAGTGTCCACATGCTGGCCTGTTGGTTGGAATACCTTCGGCCTCTCTGATCTTGTTACCCGGACGACGTGAGCACGCAACGTTTAATGCCCAGTGTCAAAACGGCGGTGTATGCAACACGGGGGAGCTAGACCAATCGTTGTGTGCAGACAATCCCGTTAGTCGTTACTCGCGAAACTTAAAGGAAG
>OY757550.1:14718827-14743827 GCA_963584105.1 Alviniconcha strummeri | reverse complement strand
GTCGCGCCTGTTGAACTGGGCCCTTGCTGTGCAGGCGCCAGTTGATGTTGATGTCTGGAGTGTAGGGGATAAGTGTTGAGGCCGTGGCTGTTGCACTTGGCCCCGACTGTGAGGGGTCAGTTGATGGTGCCTGGGCTCTCTTGATTGAGGTCACGTCTGTTGAAGTGGTCCTTGTCTGTGAGGGCGTCGGTTGATGATGAGTTGATGCTTAATGTCCTCAGATGTCATTTGACATATTAGGGACAAGTTGTGACCAATGCCGAAGCACGGTTCAATAAAATCCACATACGTAAGGTGTATGCGTGTTTAGCTGTAACCTGCCACCTGCACTTTTGGCAGAATGAGCTGGATTTTTTACGTGCTACTGTGGTAACACGGGGGTGGAACGGATACCGAAATAAGAGTCAGCACAGAAAGTCGACCCTGGAGAAGAAAATTCTCCCGCCGTTTCAGCAGGGATTCGAACCCGCGACCTTTCAATCACGAGTCCGGTGCTCTAACCACTGAGCTATCCCCGCCCCCCGTCGGTTGATGGTGCCAGGACTGTTTCTTGAGTGATGTCATGCCTGTTGAACTGGCCCTTGGCTGTGAGGGCATCAGTTGATAGAGCCTGGACTGTCTCTTGGTTGAGGTCCTGCCAGATGAACTGGGCTCAGGCTATGATTTAGTAGTGGCTTGTTTTCTGGGCATAAGTATCAAGCAATAATGACTGATAATTGATCTCTCCCCTTTTTCTATGATTTAGTAATGGCTTGTTTTCTTTTTTGTATAGGATGATGTAGTACGTGGCCGGATCCTAACCAACCTGTGCAACATCTGCATTGTTGAGCCCGGCGCCTGAGCCAGCAGCGCTCAAGATGCCTGCAACATGATGAAGCACATGCAAGGCAACCTGCGCCCACCTGCGCCCATGTCTCGCGACAGCTCCATCATGCTTCCCTCCGCTCGCATCCGCTGTGACTCCGGCAGGATCCAAGTGGGCAACCGCTCCTTCTTGTCCGCCTCCGATGCCTTGTCAGCGTACATGCAGCAGTTTGACTGGAAGCAGCAAAACTCCACAGGTTCCAGTGGCTCGGCCAGGAACAACACCTCTCTGGATGCCTTGATCCAGAAGAGTGCTCTAAGTAGTGTTTCATCCGCCTCTCACGGGAAGTCAGATCCTGCAAATGTGACGGGTCTTTTGACTGGCAGCCCCAGATCTGCAGCTGACATGAATGGGGTGAGCGTAAACAGCATGTCATTAGCCAGCTCTTCCTCTCGTCTACTCAACGGCGAAGGCCGCACGCTGCAGAGCTCCAAGCATTCTGTCAGTTTTGCGCTGCCAGACTCGCCAAGAAGTTCTCAGCAGCATTCGAGGAATTCTACCAGTTTTGCTGCAGAAGACTCGGTGCGTTCCCAGAGCAGCCCTCACCAGCATTCTGGGTACGGGGTCCATCAACACAGACCACCCCATTCCTACAGCACCACCCAGCACACCTCATCAGACATGTCCGGACTTTCCCGCCTCAGCCTGACCGATGCTTCATTACCTCTTCATGCAGCCACCACCACCACCACCAGCATTTATGGCAAATCTCTTTCACAGTCAAACGGACTGGTTGAAAGTGGACTGTCCAAATCCAGTGCACTGCTCCAAAATGGAGAAGACACCGGGTGCATGGATGCAACAGACACGGGGGGTGGCTCCGGCTCCAGTGGAGTTCCCAGGGTCGGGGGACAGCAACGCGCCAGAAGCGAGGTGGAGGTACTGCTCAGTGTAGTGCCATCACAGAGGGAGCTGCGGACCATGTCCGAAGATGTGCTGAGGGAAGTGAAGCTGAAGCGTTTGCTGACGGAGGCCAGCACGCCACAGTCCTCCAGCAACTCCAGCAACAAGAGCTCCCTGCAGCTAGAGGGTGAGTTAGGGAGGAATCAGTGACCTGATAATTATCATTGATGAATAAAATTACATGCGTACTTGACAGGGTACCTGTTGAATGGTACTTTCCGGTAGTTTATTGGTTAAGATCAGAATATGCTGGAAAGAAAATCAACAGCCAGTCAGAAGTGCAGGCTGTTATTTTGTTTGACTGGTTCTAATATCAAAAACCAGGACAGAGAGAGAGAGAGAGTGTGTGTGTGCATGTGGCATTGTGTGTGTGCATGTATACTGTATGTGTGTGTCTGTGTGTATGTGCATGTACGTGTGTTGTGTGTGTGTATGCATGTGTGTGCATAATTGTGTGTGTGTGTGTGTGTGTGTGTGTGTGTGTGTGTGTGTGTGTGTGTGTGTGTGTGTGTGTGTGTGCTCTAGATGGAGAAGGGGGTAGATGGTTGCTAGCAGAACTCTAGTAGTAGTATCGACAGTGTGTGTGCTCTAGATGGAGAAGGGGGTAGATGGTTGCTAGCAGAACTCTAGTAGTAGTATCGACAGCCTTCTGTCTGACAAGTTACAACCACTGACTGGTTTCAGTGGAAAAAACACTTTTGCCACCTTATTGATTTCACATCATTTTGAAAAAAATTCTTGCATGATCACAGCTTGATCTGCTGCATGATGCACACACTTTGGGGGCAGGAAAATGGTTAAGGGAGCATTTTGTGTAACGACAACTTCAGCATTTATCGCTGCTTCATTTAAATACAGGTAGCTGCTTTGTTTGTGTTGTGCTAGTGAGAAGGGTGTGCAAGTCTAATTCAAATAGGAGAAAAACAACCACTCATGTTGCATCCAAGTGAGAAAAGAAAGACAAACTGAGATTCAGTGAGCAGCTCATGCTCAGAATACTTCTGAAAGAGTGGGTAAGTTTTTTTTAGTTTTTTTTTAGCCTTAGTGAATTTTTAGTTACTAGTGTCTGCTTTTCTGGAAGGTTTGTTGTTTTTACCTTAGTTGTTTGCATGTTTTCAGTGGAAGAGGCCCTGTCACGGTCAGCCCAGCTGCTGGAGAACATCAAGACAGATGCACTTGTCAGCCCTCGCTGCGTCAGTGATGTGGGCAGTCTCAACACCGACATCCTTCTCTCTGTCAACCCCTTCAATCCTGCTGATGCCATCAACAAGATCACTAGCAGCCGTGAGAGCCGCAGTCGCCACAGGTATTCTTACCACACACCTGGTCACCATGCTCGGTCGCTGAGCGTCGGTCGAGTACCAAGCACAGCTGAACAGCGCTCACTTCGTGACACTGGCCGTCGGCGTTCAGTTGACAGTCTGGGTCCTTTGTTTCCAGGAGAGAAAGGGTTTCAAGATTTGAACAGTAGCATGTCGGTTTTGTCAGACTCTGAGGATATTCTGAAACAGTTGCGAGCAGCCAACGCCTCTTCTGCGTCTGGTTCTGCACAGCATCAGACGATGGATGCAAACCCCAGAGCTACTGGCCACACTGGTCCCCCGAGTTGGATTCAGGAGCTCATACCTCCCACCCCTGCAGAAAAGCCCAATGGGACAGGCTCAGCTGCTTTGGTGGATTCCATATTTTCAGAGAGGGGTGCTTCAGGTGGACGCCCGGCTCCCAGTTGGGTAAACGGGCTGGAGCAGTCTGACATAGCATCCAGCGTGGACACTCAGGATCTCCGCGATGCAGCAGACTCGCTGACTCTGGCAGGGGCAAGGAAAGCAGCGGGCTGCGAGACCACAGACAGAGCCGATGACTCTTCCATCACCGACCTGTCCTACGCTGGCCCTGGTCTGAACTTCTCTGACCTCATCACTAGTCCTGCCTCTGGCAGACACAAGGTGTCCTTCAGCGACCAGCTTCACCACCACCCCAAGCCTCCAGGCAAAGTGTCCAGAAACAACAGCTTCAGTGGTGTAGGCAGCAGTTTCAGGAACAGTTTCAGCTGCAAGAAGGACGTTGACAGAAGCAAACCGCCCGTCACCATCAGCCGAATTCATCAAGATCTAGCAGGCGTCGAAACAACAAGGCCAAAGTCTTACCAGACGCCAACGAGTCTGAGCTCATCTGTAGGAGCAGACAGTTCTGCGTCCATTCTACGCAAAAAGGTTTCTGAGGACTCTGTCTACGCAAAACGCTCCATGGATACATACTTGTCCCGTCTGAAAAGCGGCTCAGTTGAGAGTGGTGATGTGGTAGGGAAGACAGATCGGGAGACAGCAAGGATTCCACGGTGTTCCAGTGTTGATACACTTCACAGGGTGGATGGACAGGGCAGAATGTCATCGGATATTACAGGGGCCAGCCCGATCACCAGAGACAGCAACTTGTGTAAGTGTTTCCCTGTTTTGGACAGCATTGTAATCATTATTGTCATTCATGCATTCATTACTCCTGCTTCTAGCAAATCTCTCTTGCTGTGGGATGCTACGCACACACAAATTAAGTATGGTCTCCACTGTGGAGAACCCAGACCTGTCAAGGGTTCTTCTTTAAGGGTTCTCCTTTTAAAGCCCGGAGTAGGTCAGGTTATGGCCTTGCATGCTTTGCCTGCTGCCAGGAATTCTGCCTGTGCAGTCTCTGCCTTTACAGTTGATTGTTTCAGAATCAAAAATCTGAAACAGAATGACTGCTAGTATTCTAAAACAAGATCCAAACACAAAAAGGTTCAAACGAACGCTTACTTATTTTAACATGGACACACAGTATGCACATTTTCGGGGAAATCCCCTTTATCAAGCCACAAAACAACTCTTAAACAACAGATAAACGGTGAAAAACGATGAAAAACGAAGGAACTTCCATTCATCATGTTCTGACGTTCATGTTCATGTTTCTTGAAAAAGAAAAAGAAGAAGAGTTTTTCTTTCATGCTGGCTTCTTCTGGCTGCCCTATCAGTATTTATGCAGCCATGTATTTCTTGTATTTCTATTTGAATATATATATGTATACACAATAGAACTTTGAGTTCTTCAGGGACAGCCATGTTAGTTTGCTTTTTACCAGTGAAGAGCAGAAACAAAGTTGGCTTTTGACATAATACTTACCACACATGCTAGCCCTTTGTTCACGATGTCAAAGACACAGAATGGCACACTCACAGATGTTTTTATAAATGTGACTTTAAAATATTTAAATCAGTTAAGAAAGTAGACCATAAACTGACTGAAAGACTGAGCACTGCAATAGTGCAAGTCAGGATTTTATTTCATTCCTGTCAACAGGGCCTGCTTCTTTGCTTTGAGTCCTCTAACTTTAAGGCAGTTCCACTGTAATGTGTGGACAAGTGCATCCGCACAGTGACATTATTTTATTGTCCTCTGTCTCATCTGACCCTGCGTCTTTGAGGGTTTTTTTTCTCCAGACCATGACACGATTTATTGTGTAGGGGAGGAATTTTACATCAGTTCTTGTAATTAATTTTTCTTTCCTTCTTTTTATACACATATGATTTTATTTAAAATCATTTGCAAGACATAATATTAATAATGCCATGGACGAAGAGAGGAAAACCAACTGTCTCTAGGAGAATTTTTGTTATGAGTGAATAAATGTTAAAGCCCTCTTTATTTAAGCTCTCACTCAGTCACCGCTGTCTGCTTCCAACCGGCTAATTCAAACACAACTTTTACACTGTATACATGTGTATTCAGTTGACTCATGTGCATGTGTTGACATATTGTGGTTAATAGAAGTGCCTGATCAAGTGGCAGTTCAGATGGTAAATTTTCACTCCGTGGTTCCAGACTGATGGTATTCACACTCATGCTCCAGCAAAGTACAATGATAAACACATTACATGCACTGAATCTTCAGCGTAATGAGAAGTTGTCAGACAGAAGTTACAGATTATGGTTTAAAAGGGTACCGTAAAAAGAGGAAAATCCAGATTGATCACATCTTTTGAAATTGGCAGGCAAAAGCTCTCTCAGTGCCATGAATGCGCTTGTATGTACTTTTTCTGTGGAACTTGACACAAGTTTCATTACACGTCAGAACATGATGAATGGAAGCTTCCCAGCTGCAACAAAGTCCGGTCTTCCTTTCAAAAGGTTGGCTCCACTAGGTCTGTTCGAGTCCTGCTTAGAGTCCACTGGATATTAGATGAGACCAAGCTTATCAAAGAGACTCCTGTTTCATACACTTATAATCCACATATTTCAGGTGGCATTGACAAATGTTAAGAGTGTTGGCCAAATGTAATCCACCTCTCAGACCTTTGTGCTGAAGGCAGGCTATGATTTACTGCTATGAGATTATATTTCTTTGAAGGTGGTTTACTGGCGTCTGATAAGGGACAAACCTCAATGCCATCATTTTGATACCGGTGATCTGATACTGTTGAACCTGTTGTGAAAGTGTGTAGATCAGGGGACTTTGGGTGTTTTGGCTTTGTTTGAAAGTGTTTTTCACAGCTCCATTTTCAGTTTTTCCAGGCTTTTTTTGTGTATGTGATAAATTTGCTCTCAGTCATGCCTCATCAGAATTCAGATCAAAAGTAAACCTCAAATGACAGACTATGTTCTTACCATTTACTCAAATGATGGACTATGTCCTTACTATTTTGCTCAAATGATGGACCATGTCCCTCCACCAATTTACTCAAATGATAGACTATGTCCTTATCATTTTACTCAAATGACAGACTAAATCCTTATCAATACTATTTTACTCAGATGACAGACTACGTCCTTACCATTTTATTCAAATGACAGACTTTGTCCTTACCATTTTACTCAAATGACAGACTTACTCAGATGACAGACTATGTCCTTACCATTTTACTCAAATGACAGACTATGTCTTTTTCATTTTTCTCAAATGACAGACTATGTCCTTACCAATACCATTTTACTCAAATGACAGACTGTGCCCTTACCATTTTACTCAAGTGATGGACTATGTCCTTACCATTTTTAACACCTTTTGTTGACTGGCACACATAGTGATTTCACCCAAAACTTGAGGTAAATTAGTTTCTACTTCTGCTGCAGGCATTGTATACATGTACATGTATATAATGTAATAAAAAAATTGCTTTCACACTCAGCAAATCCCCCATTCGCCTGCACTTTGCAGTGTTAGAATTCTTGATGATGTTTTACAGAGAGTATAAGCTTGTATAATTTGTCTCTGTAGTGCGAATGTGGTGTATAATGTTGGGTATTACCTGTTTGTTGGTTTGCACTCAGATTAAGAATATTAGTTCTTGCTTGAACTTTGCAAGAGGCTTCCAAAGATTCCAGACCTATGCTGTGGGGATCTGCTTTTCATAGACTGGAGGATATTATTTGATAGTTAGTTGAGAGCAGTCTGCACAGATGGTTGTTTGTTAAGGTAGTCACTTGTACCATTTTGTTGTTGTTGTTGTTGTTTTATACTGTAAACGACCATTGCAAAAGTGTGAGAGAGGGAGAAAATAAAACTGAATGGATACAGTGTCACCGCTAAGAACTTGCATGATAATTCCTTTTCTTTATGTGCTCTGTCTGTTTGTTTGGAACAGCCAGTAAGTTGTGTCTGGATGACCCAACACTGACCCCAGCAGGGCAGAGGAAGGGCCTGGGACCTGCTGCCTGGGGAGGGGCTGGACACAGTCCTGACACTGACCAGGACCTGCTGGATGGTGACCGACCTTGGGAGTCCATGCTGCCCTCCTTGTAAGTCATGTGGAGCACACTATAGAATATTCTTTGAGTTTTAAAATATACAGTATGTGTTATTGTGAACTGTGATGTAGTTCATGTTCAGCCATGTTTTAATTTCTCTGAGGAGATAATAAAGTAATCTTGAATTCATCTTTGTAATGTTATGTAAAAGAGCATTTGTAAGGTGCTTACCTCTAACGTGAGCCCAAAGTGCAGAATACAAAAACAATAAGGTCAACATAATATTATATATATTTGCAGCCTAGAGCACAATGTACCCTACTAACTACATAAACACATTACAACACTTCATTCAGCATCTTTCTCATCACTTCCAACACACCAAACCTCTGCTGGAGGTTACCACACAACTAGGGGTAAGAAGGTGTACTCTGTGGAGTATTTGTCTTCTCAGAGGTTATCACACAACCAGGAAGATGTGGAGTCAGTGCAGTGTGCACTGTGGAGTATTCATCTTGTCAGAAACTACTGCACTTCTAGTTTTGAAATAAATACATAAAAGAATCGTAAGATTGTGTAAAATGCATTTAAAGTACAAGTCATTCATAACATGATGCTGTTTGGTTTGCAGTAAAGCACCAGTTCATGTTGGGGGATCAAGCCAAGACAAAGCTCAAGCTGTCTCGGTAAGTCCTGGGTTTACTGCATTGCAACAGAATGCTGCCGTAACAAGCTGTACAGTTAGACCACTTGACAGAGGTAGAGACCACACTATGTGCACCCAAGCTCAGCCCGGAAATGTTCCCTGGTGTAAACGGCCCCTGTGTGTTTTAGATAACATGCTCGTGTGTTTTAGACTTGACCGGAGCTGCTGGATTTATGCATCACAATAAAACACTGCTGTGACAACTTATGTATATATACAGTTAGACCACTTGACAGAGGTAATGACCACACTACGTGCACCCAAGCTCAGCCTGGAAATGTTCCCTAGTCTAAACGGCCCCCTGTGACTGTTCACTTTCAGACCCGACCAGAGACGCCAACCCTGAGCGGCGGCCAGCAGCCAGGCAGCATGGAGGCCCTGAAACAGATGTTGTTCCGTCTGCAGGACGAGGAAACCGCCACCGCGCTTCCATCGACGTCTACAGCTGGGGCTCTGCTGGAGGTGGGTTTCTGATTCTGTTGGGGGTATGGGTAGAAAACGGACAACACGGGGGTGCTTGCTTCTTACCCATCAGAGGATAAACTTCATTGGTTCGGCTGAGGAAAACTGACAAGCAACATGCATGGATGCCAGCTTCTTACCCAGCACTGGGTAAATTTCAGGACCGACTTCAGGGGTTACTGCTGAGGAACACTGACAGTGACAAACAACACACTCTAATTTTTTTAGAATAATGATAGTAACAATATATAATTTTAACCCCATAGTGATTGCCCTGATGTTTTTTAATCATCATGGTTTAAATGGGCATTCATGTGACTTTAAAATATTTAAATCAGTTCTTGGTGGGTGTGTGTGTGGGTGTTTATTCATCCCAGCCAGAAATTGAAGCTGTCATTCCGTCTTATACATTAATGCACAACGAATCTTACCCAACATTGAATCAACCTAAAGAATTTGACTCAGGAACTCTAACAAACAACATATGCCGGCTTTTCAGCCAGCATTGGGTGAACCGTAGAATTTTAGCTCAGGAACTCTGTCACACAATGAAATATGAGTCAGTGATTCCTGTAAGAATTTTGCACATGGGACAATGAAATATTAAACAACAACAACAAAAAACGTCAGCGTCATTTCTGGAGTACACAGTGCTTCTGGATATAAGGGTATAAGGGTTCCCCCCCTCCCTCCCACTCATCCCATTGGATGATCCTCAGTAATTTAGCTCAGGAGCTCTGTCACACAAATGCAGGCATGATGAAACATCAGTAAGTGATTTACAGTATGAATTTTGCACATGGGACAATGAAATATTAAACAAACAAACAAAACAAATGTCAGCTTCATTTCTGGAGTACATGGTACTTCTGGATATAAGGGTCCCCCCCCCGCCCCCACCTTCTCCCCCCCCCCCCACCCCGCCATCCCTCCACCACCACCCTTTCCAAATTTGCCTCAAAAGTGAAAAATTCCACTGATACAGCACTCTTGAATATAAGGCAAAAACCAGGAGTAGTTTCAGACACTTTGTCATGGTTTTCTGGATCCAACATGCGTGAGAGTTTGTTTAAATTGCAGCTTGAAGATTTGTCCTTAATTCATGCATATGCATGCTGAAGTCTTGCACATTCTGCCTTGCCATGTGATTGCAGGAAAATGACGAGGCATCAAAGCTGATCCCTGCACTGAAAGACTACGATTTTGAGGTTGAGCCTGGCGGACAGTCTCTGGAAAGGTCAGTTTGGGTCCTGCTACGTTGTACATGAGGGATAAGGCCTTTCAAATGAATACATGGATTACTTCCACTGATAGCATGTGTGTGTGTGTGTGTGTGTGAGAGAGAGAAAGAGAGGGAGACCTTTAGAGTTTGATGTAAATTATAAAACGGTTGTCTGTCGTTACTTAAATTTTACCATGACCGTAAGTGTTTATAAAAACTTTTGTGTGATTTAGTGATCACTGATAAGGAATGTTGATATTGCAAAGTGAGAACATCAAACACAGTCACATAAATCTCACTTCTTTAGGCTATCCTACTGACTGTGTGTGTGTGTGTGTGTGTGTGTGTGTGTGTGTGTGTGTGTGTGTGTGTGTGTGTGTGTGTGTGTGTGTGTGCCTGCCCACGCACAGAAGTTGATTGTTTTGATTGTGCTGCATGAAAGAGTGCATCATTATTATATAACTGAATGGTTTACGAAAAAAACTTCTGAACCACCCACCTTTGCTGCTACTAAAAAAAAATATATAAAAATTTAAAAGCAAGGGAGGGATGGTTTCAACCCAAAAAAATGCACTCACCCTCACATGCACACAACACACTTGCTTCCTAACAAAATAGCCCCAAAACGCAATGAAGTTGTGTTGCACCATATTAATAGAACAAGAGAAAGAGAAGAAAAAAAAAGGGGACTCTGTGACTGCATTGTGATCACCTCACACTTTGTGCATTAAATTTGCAGAGCCTTGGTTCACCTGGGCCGCCTGAAAACTCTCGTGCAGACAGGGACCGCCAGTCCACAGACCTCCTCGCAGCACCAAGAGCAGACCACTTGAGACTCACTCCACTGACCTGATGCAGTCATCAGAGAGTGATATTATCTCGTGACCAGGCAGACCCAAGACAAAAGGGTTAAGACCAGCATGCAAGCAGCCCAGTGGAGGCAGTGTTCAGCTAACAAAAAAGAAAACGTTATGGTCACCCATCAGACATCAGATTTTTTCCGTCAGTAGATGGAATTCTGTCAGTTGAGGAGTGGCAAGGGTCATTCTTCAGAAGAGAGAAATGTAAAAAACTGTATTCAAGTACTTACCAGGTTTGTTTTGGGTTGTTGTTTTTTTGTAACAGATTTGTGAATTTCATCAAGACTGATAATGATATTTCGCAGTCTGGTGTCTGACCCTTGCTACATGAAGTGTATAATGCTGTATTTGAGTACTTTCTAGGGCAAATTTTAGGAAACAGATTTGTGAATTTCTGTCAAAACTTATATTTCCAAGTTGTCTGACTGGAGGTGCTGCACAAGGCAGTCAAATCTGGTCGCTTCATTAAGAAAACATCAGTCAGACTGTTGTAGATTCCCACAGCTCAGGTGAAAGCTCATGTATCATTCAGAGCTCAGTCTGGAATTTTGTGTAGGGAAACTATTAAAAGATGCATTCTGAATGCATGAATGATTCAACAACAGGTGAATTTGCCCACTAGCAGTTTGTAGTAAGTGTACCAGTTCTGACTCCCCATAACGATTAGCGTATTTAATGATGATCAGGCATCTGCAGTCTTGTGGGTGTGCTGTGTTAATCGCTACCATGCCCTGGTTAATTTCCAGTTGTTGAAGCAACTATTTTGTTCAACACACACGCATTTTAGCTGTGTGTAGTCTTGAATTAGGTTGATGGCTTATATACTGTGGCATTTTGGAAAGAAGAGAAACATCGGTTAATCCTACAAGCCCACATGAGACTGGCGTGATTATCAGTGGTTGTGCTAGACATTTTTCAAACCGGTGTGACATCTATGAGGTCGCGAAAGTTGTTCACGGAAACCAAGTCACTTACTGTAACTGGTCAGATACACAGCTGTCTATGCTGCTACGCCAGTACTAGAGCTCAACTAGCAAACACCCTGCTCTCATTCCCCTCTAGAATACTCATGCACACATACATGCACACATATGCACACATACACATGCATGCATACACTCTTTCTGCTGCGTTTTTGTCTTTTAAGGGAGAACCATTCACACAAAATAACAGCTGACTGCTTCTTTTTTTTCCCCAGTATGCATATATACTGATCAGAACCAGTAGAATACTGGAAATTACTGATTAATGCAAACCATGGATCATTCCATATGACCTGTAGTGCCTAATCACTGTACATCAGTATGATTGTAATGTGTCCACCAGCAAAACTAGGTACTTGACAGAATAATGTACAGGTGGTTAGCCGCTGTGTTTTAACATCCTGTTGCCTGCTTAGGTTCATCTCAGACAAAAAATGCAGCATGTGATCCAGTAACTAATGGTCAGTACTGCCTCCTAGGTGAGCGGTCAGTCTGACACTCAGGTGAACATTGTAAGTCCTGTTGTGGGCCACTGTGAAACTGATAATGCCTCAAACACACATGCCTTCATGATACGGCAGCCTGGCCTTGAAAAACAGAAAGGTATATATATATAAAACCAATATGAATTATCTTCTGCTATTGCAAAACATAAAAATGATGGTCAACACACACAAAAGATTCAAAAGAATCCTTTTTTTAATTGAACAGCACAAAACAACGTGCATATTTTCAGCAATTTGCCATCTTCAAGCAACAGACAGGCAAATAGTTAATTTACAAGGAAAGAAATGCTTTTGTTTGTTTTTCATTGGACAATACAAAACAATGAGTGAGCAACTGCTGGTGAGGTTGACAAAATGAAACAGCTCTAGAGAAATGTACTTACCTATACAATGACACACAAAGAACAATTAAAAACACAAGCACTTTCAATACAAATGTACATGTTTAACATCCAGTGTACACATTTGTATCAGTTCACCTTTTTCAAGCAAGAAAAGGACAAAGACATTTAATTTACAAGAAAACAATCAAAAGACTTAGTTTTTATTGTCAACAATGAAAATTGTGGGTCCTGTAAGTTAATTTGACATGTGTACAATAATATACATATTATGCTGCGATTGTATCGTTGCACTGACAAGCCTTGCCATAATATTGAAGTGTGCCTCCATACACAGAGTGTGTGTGTGTGTGTGTGTGTGTGTGTGTGTGTGTGTGTGTGTGTGTGTGTGTGTGTGTGTGTGTGTGCTCTTGGTTTTGTGAGATCTTTCTCTAGTTGCATGCACTGTGTTGTTTTTCGGTATTTGTTCGTTTTTACCATTCCAGGATCATCTTCAGACATCTGGCTTGATGGTACTGATGAATTTGTGTGTCTCAGCAGGTCCTCTTTAAGACTTAGATGATAATGGCAGTGAATGTACATCATAATATGTGCATGCAAACAGCATATAAGTGTGCAAGTGTGTGTATGTGCCTTAAATACATTGTGTCACCTAGTGGTCATCATCCATAGCATAGTCTAGACATCTGTGAACAGCGTATAAGTGTGTGAGCATGGTCATCACCCGTAGCATAATCTATAGTCTGTTAGCTTCCAGAAAAAACACCAATCAGTTACAATCTTGTCATGTGACATATTCAGTTATTCAGTTTACAAATTTTGCGTCATATTTATAGACCTGAAAACTAGTTTCTAAATAGCATTTGAACAAATGCAGCTGTGGTATATAGTACCATGTCCAGTTTCAGGCAGACTTCATTTGCAGGGGAAATGATGATAGTTTTGCTAATCGTGATGAATTTTAGAAGACCGGGAGCACTCATGAGGAGTAAATATTATCCCCTGGAAGGGAATGTTATTGGGAGATGGATGTATTTTACTTTTTGCCTCTTTCCTTACAAACTGTACTGACAATGTAACCAAGATGTTAATGAAAACACAAGGTCTGTCAGTATGAGCATTTATATACATGCATGTCCATGTGTTGTCATTTGTACGCTGACTGAACATTTAAGCACTTTTTTCTTTTTTTTTACTTTAAGCTGAAGACTTGGAAAACTAAATGCTGACTTTCTGTTTTAATAGCTTATTTAATAATTATAATATAAATTGTTCTTAGTTAAAGAATAGCTTATTTAATAATTATAAATTGTTCTTAGTTAAAGACTTGTATTTCTGCAACGTGTATTCTGTGTAGTTGTATTCATGTTATGTATCAGTTGAAAAGGTTGGCATAGCAACAGGATGGTATGAAATAGAGGGAGCTAGTGTGCATTACACCCAGTAGTTTTAGAATATGTTTGTATACAGACAAATTGGTAATTTTTTCACTCATTTTGTGTATGCACAAGTCAAATAGAAATCTGTGCAAAATCACTGAGAAGTCTGGGTGGGTAGGGGTGTAGCTAAATCTTGAAAATGTTACAAAATATGTTATTCAGATAGCTAGTTTAGAAACCAAAGTTTCTATATATTTGTCTATTAACTTATTATCAGTGTATCAGATTTCACATGGAATACTGACTTGCTGGTTTCTATAATTATGAATTTGTCACATAGGATCTGACACAAGAAGACTGTTTCAGAATGTGCAACCTGTATACTCACTGGATTTGTCTGTGATACAATTGTAAATGAAACATGCCATGTGGTTTAAGCTGCTGTGTCACATTTTGGGGCCATTTGTTTATTTACTGTGTAAGCCTACAAATCACATCCATTTGTATGAGTTTTTGTCTTAATGTTATACGCAAATAAAGCAAAATGTAAAGAAAAGCACTGATAGTTTTTGTGCTGTGTGTCATGTTCTGTTCTGTCATTTTGTGGTGAACTTTTGTGTGAAAGTAATAAATTTTAATACTACACATGTATGCCTTTCTGTCAATAAAACAAAATCAGGATTTTTCTTTGGAAGAAATGTAAAAATCTCTAAACAAACACCAACAAGCAAACAGATGGATAAAACACACAATATCATCATCATGTCATGCTCAAAAAACATCAGAGTTGTTGCTTGATCCATGTGAAAATCGGTTGTAGGTTAAAGTGTGATACCCAGCGCCAACGCAACCCCTGTAAACCTGATACAGTCTTGGTGCTTTTAGTTTTAGCAGGTACTTTTGTTCAGCTCTAGCACCAAACACAAATTTTCAGAGTTTTGATTTGTGTTTGTGTGTGGATTGTTTTAGTGGATTTGATTTGAGAATGGGTTTACATGTCTATCAGAAGATTTTTGAAATGTGTGTTTGTTTTCAACTGTTTGACTTTGATCATCTTCAGTCAATCCTGTGCAGTTCACAGGATGTTAAAATCCAGTAACTAACTGAATAACTCAGTTGAGCTGATACACACATTGTCCAGATAGTTCAGTTTGTTTCAGCCTAGGATAGAATATAATCTTCATGCTTGTGGAAAGCCCTCTCTTTGCAGTGATTGCTCGAGTTTGGACATTTATTCAGTGCCTCGATTCTTTTTCAAGGCACTTTACAGTGACAGTAAAAGAAAAAACAAATGTGAGAAGTTAAAACATACCACACATACTATCACAGGCATAATACAACAGCATACCTATCAAAATAAGAAAAATAGAAATCATATAAAAACTTGCACACACACACATGCACACACACACACACACACACACACACACACACACACACACACACACACATGCATGCATGTACACACATGCACACACACATGCATGCACACACACACACACACACTACCATGCCAGTGCCTGTCCAACCACATTACTGACGGATCCGCAGGAAGTACGAAGGGGTAGGCACAGATGTGTCTCATGCTGGTCGCCACCTGACCACACCACTGACAGGTCTGCAGGAGTAGGCACAGATGTGTCTCATGCTGGTCCCCACCCAACCACACAACTGACTGGTCTGCATGAAGGAGTAGGCACACACGTGTCTCATGCTGGTCCGCACTCGACCACACTGCTGACTGGTTTGCAGGAAAGAGTAGGCACAGATGTGTCTCATTCTGGTCGCCACCTGACCACACTGCTGACTAGTTTGCAGGAAAGAGTAGGCACAGATGTGAATCATGCTGGTCCCCACCCGACCACACTGTTGACTGGTCTGCGGGAAGGAGTAGGCACACATGTCTCATGCTGGTCGCCACCCGACCACACCGCTGACTGGTTTGCATGAAAGAGTAGGCACAGATGTGTCTCATGCTGGTCCCCACCCAACCACACCACTGACAGGTCTGCATGAAGGTGTAGGCACAGCCGTGTCTCATGCTCGTCCGCACCCGACCACATTGTTGACTGGTCTGCAGGAAGGAGTAGGCACAGACGTGTCTCATGCTGGTCCCCACCCGACCACGCTACTCGCACCCCTGAATGGTCTGCAGGAAGGAGTTATAGTTCTTGGAT
Organism: Alviniconcha strummeri; assembly: GCA_963584105.1. Taxonomy (NCBI): domain Eukaryota; kingdom Metazoa; phylum Mollusca; class Gastropoda; family Provannidae; genus Alviniconcha; species Alviniconcha strummeri. The sequence goes on along the minus strand of OY757550.1, from coordinate 14,727,708 downwards.
TTCAACGTCACAGGGTCACCTCAAGATTGAAGGAGGGACACAGACGTGCCCCATGGTATAACCAGAGACACTGTAGTATTTCTGCTATAACCTACCGGACCACACTACTAACCCTAGTCTGCAGGAGGAGCATGTTGTTTCCTACACGAACACACTACTCGCACCATTTAATGGTCTGCAGGAAGGAGTTATGGTTCTTGGATCTTAGCGTCACAGGGTCACCTCAGGATTGAAGGAGAGAGTGTGGGGACAGACATGTTCCATGTTGGTGCCCACTTTACCACGGGAAGGTGTGCACGGGGACAGATGTGTCCCATACTAGTGTATAACCCGAGACATTGTAGTATTTCTGCTCTGCCCTACCCGATCACACTACTGGTGACTGGCTGTCTGTAGGAAGGAGTAGACACAGACGTGTCCCATGCTGGTGCCCACCCACAGACGTCCTCTGCTGTCCACAGTGACGGCTGTGGGACCGCCCGTGTCCAGGAAGTGCTCGCGAGTCAGCAGTGAGGCCAGCAGCTTGCCCTCCGCGTTGACCAGGTCCACGGCACTGCGTTGACCGTCGGCCACCGCCACCTGCCGTTGGTAGGGGGAAAGGTTTGATTGTTGTAGCTTTGTTCTGTGTATAAGCGACCAACGTCTTCATGTAAAAGTAAGTTCACACTCAGAGGAGCTTATGCGTGTTTGGCTGTAACCTGCCACATGCCTTGGTAGGGGGAAGGTTTGATTGTTGTAGCTTTGTTCTCTGTATAAGCGACCAACTTCTTTGTTTAAAAGTAAGTTGTTGTTGTTGTTGTTGATTGTTGATCGTTTTCATATAGCGCTATTCTCCGCTCTCGAGCAGACTCACTGCACTCGCATGTCATTCTGCATGAGTGAATATAGCTTTTTATAGCGCGTTTTGACTATCCACCGAAGTGGTGTACTTACAGCGCTGGCATATATAAGTTCATACTGAGAGGGCGGATATATGCGTGTTTGGCTGTAACCTGCCAGATGCCATTGGTAGGGAAAAAGGTTTGATTGTTGTAGCTTTGTTCTGTGTATAAGCGACCAACTTCTTTATGTAAAAGTAAGTTCACACTCAGAGGGCGTATGCGTGTTTGGCTGTAACCTGTCACATGCCATTGGTGGGGGGAAGGGTTTGGTTGTTGTAGCTTTGTTCTGTGTATAGGCTACCAACTTCTTTAACAATATACAAATATAAGTTCATGCTGAGAGGCGTATGTGTGTTTGGCTGTAACCTGCCAGTTGCTGTTTGGTAGGGGGAAAGGTTTGGTTCTTGTAGCTGTGTTCTATGTATAGGCGACCAGCTTCTTTATACAGAAATATAAGTTCACGGCTGAGAGGGCGTATGCGTCTTCTTCTTCTTCTCTCTTCTTCTTCTTCTTCTTCCGTATGATGTCCAGCTTCAACATTCTGAAGACTCTTGACACTTTTAGCGCATGCAAGGTTATCTTGATGTTTCCATAATCCATAATGAACTCTGGCGTGAACTACAGGATCTTTAACGTGCGTTTGTGATCTTTCTGCATGCACTGGGGACCTCGGTTTACAGTCTCATCCGAACAACTTTTGCGTTCTTGGCTGTAACCTGCCATTTGCACTTTTGGCAGATTGACCGTGATCTTTTACGTGCTACTGTGGTTACAGGTGGGTGGATCGGATATCGAAATAAGAGTCAGCACAGAAAGTTGACCCTGGAGATAAAAATTCTCCTGCCGCGGGTTCGAACTTGCAACCTTTCGATCGCGAGTCTGAAAACAAACAACTGGTGTCATTTGACGTGACCCAAAACGTAGCCATTTCTGTTCCTTTTTTGTTAACCGTACACTCAGTGTTTTATATATGTACTGTATGTACACAGGCTTGTCGTGACCCTTAACCTGAAGCCGATTCACTACCTTTTTTTTTTCTTTTTCTTTTTTTTTCTTTTTGTAGCCATAGAAGTATCGAGTTATGATGGTGCCACATTCTCAATGCACTGTCAGTCTCTCTCCCCTTCTCCCATCCTCTCTCTCTCTCTCTCTCTCTCTCTCTCTCTCTCTCTCTCTCTCTCACACACACACACACACACACACACACACACACACACACACACACACACACACACACACACATTTATATATTCACATACTGACATACAAACAAACACACCGCCACACACGTGCACACATATATATATATATATATATAGGCTACAAACATTCACATACCGGCATATAATCAGACAAACACCAACACACAAACACACATTATATATAGGCTACACACATTCACATACCGGCGTACAATCAGACAAACACCAACACACACATATACAGACATACACACATATACGCGCGCACATACACACACACACATACACGCACACACACGAACGCAACACACACACACACAAATCCCCCCTCCCCCAACTCCCACACTACACACTGACCCCCCCCCCCCCCCCGACACCACCGCCGCCGCCCCCCCCCCCCACACAAATATATATATATACAAATCGCTAACCTGTCCAGGCCGCACCACACAGACACTCCTGGGCAGACAACCGCCCTGTCCATCCGGATCAGGCCCTCCTCTGTACTGACCGGTCAGCCGACCCTCCCAGTCCACCATCACCACCCGCCGCCCCGCTACGTCCCCCAGACACAGGCTCCCGTCTGCTCCCACCGCCATGCACGACAACCTGAGACCGGCGGAAGGACGATGATGATGAGTCGCCGCTGACGCAGGGGTAGCTCTCCTCGCCACGCTCCGGGCCTCGCTTTCCGGCACCGCTCCTTGCGGATTCCGTCGTAGCGGGAAACCGACGCCAGAAGTCCGGCTCCTGGTGGGTTGTGCCGCAGCGCTGCTGGAATTTCCTCCTCCGTCGTTAGGGTTGGTGGTGTCGGTGCTGGAGTCTGCGGGGAAAGTTTCGGGACTGAAGATCTCTGGCGGCAGTTTGTGCTGCTGGCAGACCTGTCCGTCCGTGGAGTAGGACAGGATCTTGGTGGTGCCTTGCTGGGACGTGACGGCCAGGTACATGTGCAGAAGCCTGCTGTCGCGGGGATGGGGCCGGCTCGCTAGCACGGCGGTGCTCTTGGGGATGGAGGCGAACCCCGACCAGCCTCCGGCGCCGGCGTAGAGCTTGATGCTGCTGCCCCGACCGAACGACACCAGCAGCTTGTCGCCCGGGCCCGCCGCGATGCCCGCGATCTCCTCGGGGACGTTGGTGCTGTCCCTGCTGATCGTGCTGGTGACCTTGATCAGGGAGTGCGGGGTGGCTACCCACAGCGTCCCGCTGGCCGTCTCCACGATGGAGCGGACCGAAGACTTGGAGCTGTTCATCTCCCAGATGTTGAAGGCCATTTCACGACGGAGCTTCACCTCGTGGATCAGCGTGTCTGGTTTGGTTTTCTGGCCTGGTCCTAGCGGAGGCGTGTTTGTCGTGAAAGTCACTCTGCCCAAGAAGTGTTTGGGAATGACGGTCAGTCGCGGATTTTTCCAGACGAAGAACTCGCTCTGTCCTAGCTGCATCTGCTGGATGTTCTGATCCAGGGTTTTCAGAGCGTGAGAAACAACTTCGTGTTGACTAAGCACGAAAATGGACGAGTCGATCGCCGTCGAAGCTTGTTGACTGAGCAGTTTTGTCACGTCTTCGATGTTGTTATGGACAAAACGTTCTTGATTCCGAATCCTCTCCAGCTCATCCCGTCGACATTGGTCCAAGTCTTCGGCAATTTCTTGGTACGAAGAATCCATGGCAGCTTTGATTTCATCGTAGAAACTCTTTACCATTTCTTCCACTCGCTGAGCGTTTTGCTGAAAGTTGGCCCTGTAGTCTTCGTAGACGTTGAGGTAGGACTCCAGGAGGTGCTTCTTCTGCTCTAGCTGCCCCATCATGTTGGACAACTCGGTCCTGGCAGCAACGGTGGCGTCCCCGATGTCGTCGGTGGTGTGCTGCTTGTGGGAGGTCAGGATGCAGTCTCGGCAGACAGGCTGCTGGCAAGACTTGCAGAAGAAGCGAAGTTTCTCTTCCCGGTGCTTCCGGCAGCGATCCACGGCGTCTATGGTCCGGGTCCGGGAAGACCGGCGTGGTGACTGCGAGCCTGGATCGGCAGGAGGACCAGCTCCTCCGTCTTCGTTGCCCTGTGACTGAGAACGCTGAGGTGAGAACAGCACGACGTTGTGATGAGCTGCTAGGCTCATTTTCTCGTGCCGGTGGATGCAGGCAGCGCACAGGTCCTGGTCGCATTCTATGCAGTGTCCTTCCGCCAGGGCCGTGCGGGTGGTGCCGTCGTCGTCGTCGCATAGGCTACAGAGCTTCAGCTCGTAGACGGCAGCGCTTTGCTTGTAAGGGTCTTGCATAGCTGTCATACAGACTTTGTCTCCCTCAGGCTCCGCCGCTCTCGACCTCCCGTCTAATCCGTCTTCACCTTCACCGTTGGTGTTTGGACGTGGCGACTTCAGATTCATCTCACTCGAAGCTAATTGTCGGTTTCCCTTTTCGTGTCTGTTTACCCCATTCTCACGACCCTCTTCCGGCTCTTTCTTTGCTTTGAGACTGTGACCGTCCGCCGAATTGGAATGTTCCCCGTCCCCGGCGTTTCGTGACCAGTTTCCATCCCGTGGAGCGTCTGTGGTGGCTAATAGTGTTAGACTGGTTGCACCTTGGTCTTGAGTTGGGTCCGTCGCACTTAATGCGGCGACACATGTTTCTCTGTCGACACCAGACGGAGCAGAATGGGACAGCAGGTGAGGTTCAGCGCCTCTAGCATCCTCTGGAGGAGATGAGTCGATGGGATGGAGCGCTTGCGGTGTTGAAGACATTGGGGAAACGCGGTGTTCGTCGTGTGAACTCGTGCTGTCGGCAAAGGACTGGTCCGTAAGTGTTGTTAGCCTAATCCTTTTCCAGTGTGATGTCGATAGGGTGGTGCCCGTGCGGAGTTGAAGACATTGGGGAAACGCGGTCTTCGTCGTGTGAACTGGTGTTGTCGGCAAAGGACTGGTCCTCAAATGTTGTTAGCCTAGTCCTCTTGCAGCTTACGTAGAGTGATGTCGATGGGAGTGCGCGCGGGCGGTGCTGAAGATATGGTGGAAATGCGACCTTCGTCGTGTGAACTGATGTTGTCAAAGGACTGTTTCACAGGTGTGGTTAGCCTCGGTGTTTTCAAAGGACTGGTCCACAGTGTTGTGAGCCTATGTGTTGTCAAAGGACTGTTTCACATGTGTGGTGAGCCTGTGTGTTTTCAAAGGACTGGTCCACAGGTGTGGTGAGCCTAGGTGTTGTCAAAGGACTGGTCTACTGGCATGATGCGCCTAAGCGTTGTCAAAGGACTGGTCCGCAGGTATGGTGCGCCTAGGTGTTGTCAAAGGACTGGTCCACAGGTGTGATGTGCCTAAGTGTCGTCAAAGGACTGTTTCACAGGTGTGATGAGCCTCGGTGTTGTCAAAGAACTGGTCCACACGTGTGGTTAGCCTCGGTGTTTTCAAAGGACTGGTCCACAGGTGTGGTGAGCCTAGGTGCTGTCAAAGGACTGGCCCACAGGTGTGGTGAGTCTAGGTGTTGTCAAGGGACTGGTCCACAGGTGCTGTGAGCCTAGGTGTTGCCAAAGAACTGGTCCACAGGTGTGGTGAGCCTACTCTTCTTCCAGTTTTTCTAGTGTGGTAATTATTGTCACTCCTTTCATTGAAAACGACGCAGCTGGTTCACAGAGTGGACTTTGCTAATTAAATGAGTTTCTGCATCCACTGAGGTGTTTGTACTCACAGGACGATGACGACACAGCGACAACTGCAAGGATTAGCCGCTGCATGCGCTTGTCAGTAGAACTTTAGAGCGGAACTGAACAGAGCTCAGGAGCTGTGCGAGAGTCGAGGTGGCTGTCCTGGGCTCCCCGTCCCTAATAGTCCGTACGGTTTCTGTGGACGTGAAGCAACAACTGAAGAAGCAGAAGAATTTCACTCTCCAGAGCTCAGGAGCTGTGTGAGAGTCGAAGTGGACATCCTGGGCTCCCTGTCCCTAATAGTCCATATGTCCTCTGTGTACACAAAGCAACAATTGAGGAAGAAGATTCACGTGTTCACACACACACACAGACATACACAGATGACGGCGTGACACAGTGATGATCGCGCGGACTGGCTGTCTGCGCTTATCGAGAGAACTTAAAGTGAAACTGAACCGAAGACGGCACACGTTCGCACAAAAACGTAGAAAATACGTTAACTATTTTCATCCGCACACCTCATTTGCTTCTTCTGTCAATATCTAATACAAAAGGGTCCTCCCCCCCCCCCTCCTCTTTTTTCCCTTTCTTTTTCTTTTAGCTTCGAATTCGAACACCTCAGGGCGCAGATTTAGCGAATGAAGAGCAGAAACGGCTGGCTCATGACGTATTTGATACTTTGACCACACATTCTGGCAATGTTCGTGACGTCATTGATAGACTGCTGGGCACAGCTGAAAATGGCAGTACTCACCGTCGTATTTTCGAGACCTTCAAATGCCGATGTTTAACAAACAGGGGTTGCCCTGATATAACCGTACTGGTTGACTGGGCGTAAGACACCAAGTTACTTACTAACAAACAGGGCGAGACATCCAGTAAACTATTCCTGCCAACAAGACTGGTCATACGTTTTTGGTTTATTTCCCCTTTAATGTCAAGTGTCTGCCAGCCGCTTTATCCGTTGGACTGCTGATACGGATAGGAACATTGAAGAGGTGCAATAATCCATTGTACTTTTAAAGATGCTCTTATCAGTCACCTGAGTAATGTAAGTGATAACAGTCTGTGTATAACTTGGCCTTTATACACACTTCTTACATATTATAATCTGTTTCCACAGTTCGACACATCTGTGACTAGGTGATCACTGCTGATAATGTTCTTGAGGAGATATAGTTCTTAATCACACACACACACAACACACACACACACACACACACACACACACACACACACACACACACACACACACATACACACACAGCTTTCCTACAAAGTCATCACAGCTGGAATGAACCCTGATTTATTGATCACACAAATATTTGCTTACCCATAGGAAACTCATATCATCAGACAGTGATTCAAGTGAAGAGTAACAAATTTATGATACTCACTTATTTCCTGAGTGCAAAAGAAATCACACTTTTACAATCAAATACAATGACAAGGAATACTGTGATGGCAGTCAGTAGTGGCACCAACTATTTCCTGGGTCACGCCTTGCCTGTTTTTCTGTCATGCACAACCATACACCCATGGACTAGACTGGAACAAGCTAGCAGCAAATGCTGTGTTGGCTGGCACTCTCCTTATATGTTTGGATTGAAGCAGTCCATAAATCTAATCAAAACCTGCATACATGTGTATGTGTGTGCATTTCTGTGCATGCATGCATGCGTGTGTGTGTGTGTGTGTGTGTGTGTGTGTGTGTGTGTGTGTGTGTGTGTGTGTGTGTGTGTGTGTGTGTGTGTGTGTGTGTGTGCATTTCTGCATGCATGCATGTGTGTGCGAATGTGTACATGCATGTAAGGGCATGCATGTGTGTGTGTGTGAATGTGTACATGTAAATGTGTCCATGTATGTGTGTGTGTGTGTGTGTGTGTGTGTGTGTGTGTGTTGTGTGTGTGTGTGTGTGTGTGTGTGTGTGTGTGTGTGTGTTACCCATGTGCATAGTGCTTATTCTTACAAAAAAAGAAAGAATCCAATGAGAATAAATCATCTTTGAAAATCATAATTACACATGATAGCATCAAATACAGTCTCTAAAAAAATACAAGCTAAAGATAGTTTCTTTAAAAAGAAGTCCTGTGAACATTATGCAAATAACTGAGGTCACACTGAACATAAGAATACCACATTTTATCATATGTCATGGTGAAAGGGTATAATTATTAGGAGCAAAGTGTTCATAACAAAATCAGCCGGGAACAGATCAGAGTATAATATGTATGTGCCTGTATTTATAAATCATCCAGTAACAATTTTGATTAGGCATGTAAGTTATCATCAAAGGTTGAGCATACCATCACTATAACAAACATACATACACACAAGTGTCTCTAACAGGTTATCTAAAGCGCTTTGAGACCCTTTTTTGCAGGGAAAATGGCACTGCAGAAAAGGGTTTCATTATTATCATTATTAAAATGTAAAACCATTAAACAAGTGTGGAATTCAGTGACATGTGTCAATATTTGACTGTTAGGAGCAGCATGATCAGTTTAACTGCTTAGAGTTACAAAGTAAGACGGAAAATAACCCTGCAATCCAAAATCATCTGTGACAAAAACATCCACTTGTAAATAATTCTGAAGAAGACTATACTTCACCCTGTAATATAAAATATCAATACCAGTACATGAGGACTCTGAGAAAATAAAGCAAGTGCATTTGAATCTCAGTATTGACAATACACAGCAAAACCACAAATCAGAAACAACGGCTCCTTTAAAAACCCGAATCCGGTTTGGTGCGACTTTGCGCCACCCGTCAATGCTTGTTTATTACTCAGCGCTGTTTCTGCTCGTTAGCGGCCGAATTGCGCGCAGCTTAATCCGAGATTAATTTACTAGTTTACGACCGTCAGACCTTTGCAGAGTTTCTTCCTGAGGATTCCCTGGCGTTCTGGTGGCCGCAGATTAGCGGCTGGGTAAGGCCCGAAAGCTGGGGTGCCAAGTGGACAGTCTTTTTGAGGCGGCCTGTCTCTTTAGCACAGATTTATCCCCAGAGACTCTAATCCTGTTGTTAAAGAAAAGTCCCATTATGCCGCCTCAAGCGCAAGAATGTCCAGTGATTGGGGATGCGGGAAGAAGGAGGAGGAGGAGGAGGAGCGAGGAGGAGGAGGAGGAGGAGGAGGAGGATATATATATATATATACAGAGAGA
>OY757550.1:14676939-14718627 GCA_963584105.1 Alviniconcha strummeri | reverse complement strand
CTCTCCCTCTCCGTTCCTGTATCTTACCACAATAACAAGTATATTAATTTGTTTTCAGTTAAGGCCTGCAGAAAAAGGGAGGTGATATTGCAGGGTGAGGAGTTCATCCCCCTTGGTGCCACATACAGCCATGATACCCTCTTTGGTAAGTCACAGACATGCCTGTCATTGCACCAAGTGGTGCCACAGATTAGTGCCACCCTGATGTCATACAGTCATGATGGTCACTTGGTGAGTCACAGACATGCCTGCCATTGCACCATGCGGTGCCACAGTTTAGTGCCACCCTGATGTCACAGAGCCATAATAGTCACTTGGTGAGTCACAAACATGCCTGTCATTTTACTAAGCAGTGCCACAGTTTAGTGCCACCCTGATGTCATAGAGTCATGATGCCCTGATGTCATACAGGCATGATGGTCACTTGGTGAGTCACAAATATACCTGCCATTGCACTAATTTGACTAAGTGGTGCCGCAGATTAGTGCCTCCCTGGTAGAGTCATGATACCCTCCTTGATGAATCACAGACATGCCTGTCATTGCACCAAGTAGTGCCACAGTTTAATGCCACCCTGATGTTGTACAGCCATGATGGTCACTTGGTGAGTCACAGACATGCCTGCCATTGCACCATGCAGCGCCACAGTTTAGTTCCACCCTGATGTCAAAGAGCCATGATGGTCACTTGGTGAGTCACAAACATGCCTGCCATTGCACTAATTTGACTATGTGGTGCCACAGTTAAATACCACCCTGATGTCATACAGCCATGATGGTCACTTGGTATGTCACAGACATGCCTGCCATTGCACTATGTGGTGCCACAGTTTAGTGTCCCCCTGATGTCATAGATCCACGACAGTCACTTGGTGTGTCACAGACATGCCTGTAATTGCATCAGGTGGTGCCACAGTTTAATGCCACCCTGATGTCATATAGCCATGATACCATACTTGGTGAGTCACAGACATGATTGTCAGTGCATCAAGTGATGCCACAGTTTAATGCCACCCTGATGTCATACAGCCATGATACCCTCCTTGGTGAGTCACAGACATGCTTGTCATTGCACTAAGTGGTGCCACAGTTTAATGCCTCCATGGTGTCATAGAGTCATGATACCCTTCTTGATGAATCACAGACATGCCTGTCATTGCATCAAGTGGTGCCACAGTTTAATGCCACCCTGATGTCATATAGCCATGATACCCTACTTGGTGAGTCACAGACATGATTGTCAGTACATCAAGTGATGCCACAGTTTATTGCCACCCTGATGTCATACAGCCATGATACCCTCCTTGGTGAGTCACAGACATGATTGTCATTGCACTAAGTGGTGCCACAGTTTAATGCCTCCCTGGTGTCGTAGAGTCATGATACCCTTCTTGATGAATCACAGACATGCCTGTCATTGCATCAAGTGGTGCCACAGTTTAATGCCACCCTGATGTCATATAGCCATGATACCCAACTTGGTGAGTCACAGACATGATTGTCGGTGCATCAAGTGATGCCACAGTTTAATGCCACCCTGATGTCATACAGTCATGATACCCTCCTTGGTGAGTCACAGACATGCCTGTCATTGCACCAAGTGGTACTACCATTTAGTGCCACCCTGATTTCATATAGCCATGATACCTGTTGTATTGTGAACTGATACATGGTACCTATGAGTTACCATGGATCTCTGGTAGTAATAGGGGTTATTCCTCTGCCATGATTGTCACTTGCAGACTAGGTTTATGCTGAAATTGTATAGTACAGAATATTTTTTACCACCTGTGTTAAAAATGACGGATTGCAGTTTAGAATACTGTTTGATATAAGAGTATTTATTTCCAGTTCCCACAGTGAAAGCTTATAGCATTTGATAGTTGTTGGTAGATAACCACATTTAAATTTGAATGTGACTGTTTCAGGTGAAGCGTATATCCCGGTCTTTGAACATCCACCGCAGCACCAGCAACAATACAACAGATGGTACTGGGCCCCTGCAAGCATCTGACAGTGCTGCCAGCGGTGATGGTAATTTACAGACTTTGCGTCGACAGTCCACTAAAGAGCTCATCTCCAAGGATGAGAGCAGTTTCAAGAGCAAGGTCACCAGCAGGTCAAGCGTCACCAGTGTGAGGTCATCGTCCATTATAGGGGAGGTGCCCAGGGCAAAAACAATGAAGTCCACCCCAGGAAACTCAAGACAGGCATCCAGACGTTTAAGCAAACCCCCATCCAGGCTGGTTGAACAAGATGACGTGTATCCTATTGGAGAAGGATCTTTGGTGAAGGCTTCATCCACATCTATGTCCAAGTCTCCCTCAAGGCAGCCAACAAAAAAAAACTCCCACCAGCCTAGTCTGAGCAAGGCTGCATCCAACCAAGGCAGCATCAGCAAAACACTCTCTCAGCAGAGCAGACTGAGCAAGGCGCCATCCTTGAGCAGGTCTGGGTCTAAGAGTAAGAGTAGCGTGACCAAGAAGACTTCAGTCCCAGCAGCACCTCCAGGGCCAGCCAAGAAAGCAAAGCCTGGCGGTAAACTGCTCTGGTTCCCTGCAGGAGCTTACCTCACAGTGCGCAATGAGGAAGGTGCGTGTTTGAGTCAGTCAGAGCTAATGACCAGGTGTGAGTGTCACGTTTTATTGTTTGGTTTGTGTCTTTGTCATTCCACTGCAGTTACTTGAGTGTCACCCAGAGCACTACTGGATGTAAAAATAAATAAATGCATAAACACTCCCAAACACATAGCTATATGTGTATATCTGTGTGTATAAAGTTTCTACTGTCATTTAGGCAGCTATATTCCAACTTCAGGATCATTGATATATACAGTTGACTCTGGATAGGAGCAAATGCCAGGGGACAACAAAAACGCTGACTGTTATCCAGTATACACATGAATGTTTGCACATGTACATGTATAAACACATATGCACACACATAATTATGTGCACATGTAAAGTGTTTGCATTCATTCAAGCAGCTGCATTTCAGCTTCAGGGATTTCCTGTTGTATATTATATTGGAAGCAGAAATGAGAGTTTAAGTTGCATTGTTCATTACCTCTACATTTTTCAGTAATTTTTTTATCCCTTGTATAATTTGTACAGGGGAGCCTGATGAAAGACCACCCTGGTGAGAGACTATCCCTCTCCAAAGACCACTTTCTCTGAGAACTATCTTTTCTATTTAATGTCAATGGGCCCCTGACCAGGGATCTCCTTTTTTGGATGTCCACCTTTGTTTACATTTTAGGGTGTTCTTGAAAGAGGGTGTCCACTGCCCAAAGAGTGTCCAAGATCCATTGACTGACCCTTACATTCTCTGAAGATGGCATGTGGCTTCCCACGTGGTGTGGCAATAAAGAAATGGTAGCACATGCAATTCTCTGAGTCTCACCTATGGAATGCATTTGTCAGTGTACAATTGCATGTACCCAGGTGGTCCCCAGAGTGTTCAGCTGGGGAGCACTGAAACAACAACTGACCCTTACAGAAATATGATACGGAACAAGGCCCAGAGCACTCACTGCAGAATTAACCCACAAGGGAGTTAATCAGTGCTTGAAAGATGTCACACAAGCACAACAACAAAGACCTGAGTCACCTATGGTAACTCTCTTTGTTGTTGTGTTTGTGTGATGTCTTTTGAGTGCTGATTAACTCCCTTGTGTGTTGACTGACCCTTGCAGAACTTTGTTGCAATGTGTGGTTAGTTTTTTTTTTTTAAATTAATTCACTGGGATTGTTTCCAGGTGGGTTCTACTTGTGCCGGTCTGTCAACAACATCTACAACACCACAAAGGTGGCCAAGGTCCGCTGGCTGGGGCCAAAGACAGGGAGGAAGAAGAAGAGAGGAGGGAGGGGGAGGACCTCAAAGCCAGCAGCACCCACTGACAAGAAGGCATACAGCTGTGATAATCACAGTCACATCATCCACCACTTCCCCTGATTCATCAAGGCAAAGCTCCTTTCTCTCAAGGCACCGAGTCTCATGCGGTACATAAACTATACGACCCACACCTACAAAAGACTGTTTCTCTCAAGTCATGAAGTCACATGCAGTACATCAAATAATTATGTGACCCACACTTACAACAGCTCATTTCTCTCAAGGCACAGTCAGATGCAGTACATAAAATATGTGACCCACATTTACAACAGATAATTTCTCTCAAGTCATGGAGTCACATGCATTACATTAAATAATTATGTGACCCACATGTACAAAAGCTCATTTCTCTCAGGGCACAGTCAGATGCAGTACATAAAATACATGACCCACATTTACAAAAACTCATTTTCCTCATACATTTTAAGTGACAACACCTGTTGGTTAGAGGAATGTCACCAATATTGCATCAAACCCATTCTCTTTTTCTTCATACCAGAGTGAGACCACTTTGGTGATGGGGCATACATCACACAATGTGTGCACACGTGAATCAGATCAACTACAGACGATCTCAGAATGCATCTGAAGTTACGAAAGACTGTTTGACTACAGCAGCATAATTCCTTTTGGCTCCATTCTCTAAAAAACAAGAAGGTCAGTATAGTACTCTCTTAATTTATGAGGCTTAACTTTTCTTTGGTGCTGTGCAGTCTTTAATTAAGACTAGAGTTCACTGATTTCACTTTCTGTTGGTATCCATAACTTAAAAACAACACTTGCTCTCTCTGCATGGTAAGAGCGGGTCACATACATGTACAAATATACATTTTACAATGAAAAAAAGTACTGGTAGTTATTACTGCACCAGGGGTCAAATTCTGATGCATTTCATTTGAAATACACACAATGTGATTACGCAACTAGGAAAGATAATTAAGTCATTTTCTATCACTCTTTTTTTCTTTGTAATGTTGGTCCGGCAGCTTCCTCAATCTGTCAGCAGCCTGCAAGAGTACAGAGAAATACTACCACTGACACATTGCTTCATGTGTACAGAGTAAGTAAGTAATCATGGTGCTTCATGTGTACAGAGTAAGTAAATAATCATGGTGCTTTACATCCACAGAAACAATGAAGCTTGTAAGGGATAGGGAAAAGGGGTCGGGGGGGGGGGGGGTCAGGTACCTGTGAATAGCTCGATCATCCATGCACTCAGACCCATAAATACTGAAGACTGTCAGCCAGTGCCAGAAAGAGGTGGGGACCTTCCCATGCGAAGCAACTTGTGTACTCACTCCACTAATAGCTGTTTCAACAGCTGTGTGGAACAAAGTCATAAAGACAGTGTCCAAAAAGCCTGTGGAACAACTTACAGCAAGACAGTACGGCCAGCTATGAGAGCCCAGCTCCACCTCCCTCCTCTTGATCTCTCCTGGGCTCTAATGCATACAGAAATACAGGCAAGGTCGAAACACACTAGCCAAAAAGTCATCGCGGAACAGGTTGTCTCCCCTGATAGGCTTTTTAATTTAGCAGCTAGACACTTTCATATCAGAAAACTAACACAACTACCCTTGCAGATTAATCCATGGTGCTGTCACCTGTACAACTGTCTCTTTCCTAGTACAAACATGCTCTTTTTGTGTGTGTTAAGAACTGTTTTCAACTGAGACATTGCAAATTACCTCCCCTGATTTGCAAAGCCACACTCATCAATTATTTGCATACATGTTGCATGAATAATGTGTGTGTGTGTGTGTGTGTGTGTGTGTGTGTGTGTGTGTGTGTGTGTGTGTGTGTGTGTACATGGGAATACATGAGTGCACATGAGCGTGCATCCATGCATGGGAGTGTGTTTGTGTGTGTGTGAGTGTGTGTGTGTGTGTGTGTGTGTGTGTGTGTGTGTGTGTGTGTGTGTGTGTGTGTGTGTGTGTGTGTGTGTATGTGTGTATGTGTGTGTCTGTGCATGGGCATACATGAGCGTGCATCCATGCACAGGAGTGTGTGTGTGTCTGTGCATGTGTGCACACATGCATGTGTGAGTGTGGATGCATGTGTGTGTGTGCATGTGCATGCATGTGTACATGTGTGCATGCATGTGTGTGTGGGGTGTGCATGCATGTGTGTGTGCAGGTGTGCGCACACTTATGTGAATGCGTGCATGTGGGTGGGTGTGCATGCCTGCGTGTGTGTACAGGCATGTATATCATGAAAATTACCTGTTCAGCAGTAAGATCACGCTGAGCTTGAGCCAGCATTTCATAGCCCACCATGAACTTTCTGACAGTGGCCGAGCGCAGAAGAGGCGGGTAGTACAATGCATGCAGCTGCCAGTGGCTGCAGTCTTTCTTTAGCCACTCCCCCGTGGGTGCTCCTGTCAATCATAGCCAATATTCTACTGTCAATCATAGCCAATATTCCCTAGCCACTCCCCTGCGGGTGCTGCTGTCAATAATAGCCAATATTCTCCTGTCATTCATAGCTAATATTCTTTAGCCGCTCCCCCATGGGTGCTCCTGTCAATTACAGCCAATATTCTCCTGTCAGTCATAGCCAATATTCTCCAGCCACTCCCCCGTGGGTGCTCCTGTCAATCGTAGTCAGTATTCCATGAATCACAGTCAATATTCTTTAGCCACTCCATGTGTGTCAATCATAGCCAATATTCTCCTGTCAATCGTGTCAATCATAGCCAATATTCTCCTGTCCATCATAGCTAATATTCTTTAGCCACTCCCCTGTGGGTGCTCCTGTCAGTCATAGTCAATATTCTCCTGTCAACCATAGCCAACATTCTTTAGCCATTCCCCTCATGGGTGCTCCTGTCAATCATAGCCAATATTCTCCTGTCAATCATAGCTAATATTCTTTAGCCACTCTCCCGTGGGTGCTCCTGTCAATCATAGCCAATATTCTCCTGTCAATCATAGCCAGTATTCTTTAGCCATTCCCCCCATGTGTGCTGTCTATCATATAATGATGATAATAATGTACATTTATCATGCGCTCATCAACGCCCTGAGCACTCACATGATAGATATTAACCTAAATATGATATTCTGTACACATGTAGAGTACAGTCCTACCAAAACAATTTACATAAAGTATTATAAAAATAAAAATAAAGCACTACAAACACACACACACACACACACACACACACACACACACACACACACACACACACACACACACACACACACACACACACACACATTGACTGTAGCAGAAACTGGGTACTGATATTAGTTAGGATGGAAATACTTTGAGAAGAGGAAGGTTTTCAGGAATCACAGTCAGTATTCTTTAGTCACACTATCGTGGGTGTTCCTGTCAATCATAGCCAATATTCTTTAACCATTCTCTTGTGGGTGGTCCTGTCAATCATAGCCAATATTCTTGAGCCATTCCCATGTGGGTGCTCCTGTCAATCATTGCCAATCTTCTCCTGTCAATCATGGCTAATATTTTCCTGTCAATAATAGCCAAAATTCTCCTGTCAGTCATAGCCACTATTCATACACTCTCAGTCCCTAGCAATACAAAAATAATTTGTTTGAAAAGTTTGCAACCACAAGATGCCTGATTCACTACATTTGACACATCCATCACTTCAGAAACAAAAATATGGACAGAAGTCTGTGCAAAGCAATCGCTTCCTTTACACACACTGACTTGTTTCGGAGCCATGCACGAATGAAGCAAAGAGAAGTACAAAACGTCAGTGCCACCTACCATGCCAACCCATGGAGTAAGGGAAGGAGACCTCGAAGAGATTGTCATAAATGGTCAGCAGTTTCTTCATCATCAAAGCCAAATCTGAAACAATAACAATCTCATAAACAATAACAATCACATACTCAAACTGAAACACGAGCAAAACTTCCTTGCCTTGTCTTTTTTGTATGAGTGAAAAAGGCATCAGATTCAGAAACATGATGGGGTCATTGTGTGAACAAATCTGTTCTAGTCTGCATGGCTGCAGTATCATACACTATTAATTTTGATGCAAAAATGACACATGTACATGTAGCATTACCACTGGTCCTGATCACTGGTCCTGATCACTTTTATACAGCGCTATTCTCAGCTCTTGAGCAGACTACCTATGCTCTTGTTGCATATGATTCTGAATGAGTGACTGCAACCATTTATAATGCATTTTTGAGTATCAATCAAAGTTGTGTATTTACAACGTTATTTGGTCGATACATGGCTGCTGAAACTGCTGCTGCCTTGGTGCACATTGTGTGTACACCATGCAACTATGCACCACGGTTTACAGTGTCCCTTCATGCAAAGCCACATACATAGGGTACAAGTGTGTTTAGCTCTAACCTGTCACCTGTGCTTTTGGCAGAATGTCCAGGATCTTTTACATGCTACTGTGGTAACCTGGGGGTGGAATCGGCACCAAAAAGGGAGTTAGCATGGAAAGTTGACCCAGGAGAAGAAAATTCTCCTGCCACTGAGTCAGATTTGTTTTAAGCCAAGAGCTAAAACTGTCCAGAATGAACAAAGGTGGTGATTATTTCCCAGATGAGCATGAAGTGTGATCATCAATCTTCCTTTTCCCCCATAAGCAGGGTCCAGAAATTCCCTGCATCTGACAGCCAACATGTTTTCATATATGACACTGACACATATACTGCATCACCAAGGACAGACTATACACTAAGAGTGGAATGTGAAAAACATACTGGAATGTGTCAATGGTTGATATCCACCTTTGAAAACTCCAGTGGGTGCACTGCCCTGGACATGCCAGAGTGAAGGGAAATGACCGAACAGACAGACTGGCAGGCAAAGTAGCCATCACAAGTGGCTTGTGTCTCCAAAGATCTGAAGTGTTGAGGAGGTTGATACAATACCTGCAGGCACACGGCCAAGTACACCACACTACTGATTGCCTGGAGGAGATAGGCATGAAAGAGGAAGTGCTAGATGATCTTCCACGAAAGGACTAGAAAGGACTGGAAAACTTCTGACAGACACAGTGGAGAGCAAATGAGCTTTTCCAAGTGCATAGATATAATTGTGAACTGCACAAAGCAACCCCACCCACCCCCCTCCCCCCAATAACAATGAGAACAAAAATTGCCCAAAATATCTCTGATCACCTTACCATCCCTCTCCTCGTCAGTCAAGTCCTGCAGCCTCAGCACATGTCGCCGAGGGAGCAGCATCGTTTCATATGGCCATGTCGCCCAGTATGGAACCAGCCACACCCAGTGGGTGGTTTCCAGAACAATGCGCTCCTTCTTCTTCAGCTCCTTGTCCAGGTAGTCCACCAGCATAGGTTTGCCGTGCTTCTCCACGTAAGCCTTCTGCGTTCTTTCTTTGATGGACAGTTCGTTGGGCAAAAAGGAGCTGGCCCACACCTGGGACATGAGGGAGAAAGCGGTGGGTCTTAAAGACTTTAGCTTCATCCTGTGCATGCTACAAACGTTAGTGGTCTTTCTGAGAAAATATAAACTTTACAAGCAGTGGGTCTTAAAGAATTTAGGGCCAGCCGGCCTGTGCATGTTAGTCTTACAAATACTGGTGGTCTTTCTGAGCAAATTTGAAACCTTATGCTTTCTCTTACAGCTCTACCACAATATACAGTCTTAAAACAGTTTTGTCCTGAGGTGAGTGACCCTGTGTGGTTGCCAGGACATTAAAATCCAATTACTAACTAACAAATTTAAAACAGCTTTTGCTCATGATAAACTAGCATTTATAACTTGCTACCCCACCCCAAAACAACAACAAAACAGCAAAACAACCACAGCAGCAAAAACCATCCACCACCAACAAATACACACCAAAGAACCTAAATCACAATGAAGGCAATTCTCAATTCTTTCAGTGTCTGTTGATCTCTAAAATTAATGTTCTTAATCCCCCTAAAACCAAAAAGGTGAACCAAGTAAGCCTGCAAGTTTGCTCACGTATTCAACAGTTTTTTGTTTCTGTTTATTTTTTGTTTAGTATTTCAAGCTGCTGAAACAGCTGCATTCCAATTCTGGAGGTAGGTCTAACATGTAACTGTTCAGCTTTTACATGGATACTGTTTTTGTCTTGAACACAAAGTCTGCATGCTTACTTACTTGACAATGAGGATGAGGGTTGGAACATCCCATGACGCTGCCCCGATTTTCAAATATCTGACAACAAATAAGTATGAACATCAACAAATCAGTCAATAAAAGAGATCCACCTACAGATTGGTCAACTGGTCCATTAACAAACCAACTGCCTGAGCAATCCATCATTCAAATAGCTGGTTAGTCAGTTCTAAATCAGTGTGTGTGGTAATCAGAACAAATATGCCACAGCATCTGCAATAACCAAAAAGTCATCCAACCTGGAAAACAGACCAACACAAGACCAAAATTAGAAGTCTTTCTGACCAATTTAATGATTTCTCCAACTGAATTTGCTACTGTTCAACTATGCACACATAGTTTACATGTAAAAGACTTAAAGTAATAGGGGAGAAGAAAAGAAACTGACAGTCTCACCTGTCTTAACCTGCAGGTTTTGCAAAAGATTAGAGACTGATGATCTCACCGATACTCACATGCAAGTTTTGTCAAAGATCACACTCAGCAACTGACTAATTCACCCACATTCACCTGTATATATATAATAAAGGTTTTTGCCCAAGAAGAGAGATGAAGCTCTGACCTGTACCCATGTGTAGGTTTTGCCCAGGTCAGTGTTGATTTCTGCCCACATATCTATTACGGCCCGAATGTCCTTCAGCTGCATCAGTGGCAAGGTTATGTCCGACCAGGGATGGAAGCACATTACTTTGCATGTACCTCGTGCCTGTGCAGTCTGAAACAGTGGATCATCACTGGGCTCTGAAACAGAACAGAACACCTGATGGTGTGATAATGAAGAAGGGAACAATTAGCAGCACAAAAGGTAACTGTTATGAGGAAGTGGAAGGGAGCATGTGCTAAGTTCATTCAGTCTTGTTTGCTTCTGGTGCCTCTTTTAATCTGCTAATGTTTTTTGGGGAGGGCTTTTTTTAATGGTGGGTTTGTGCATGTGTGCATACATGCATGCATGCATGTGTATAGGAGGGGAAGGGGTGTGTGTGTGTGTGGGCGTGTGTGTGTGTGTGTGTGTGTGTGTGTGTGTGTGTGTGTGTGTGTGTGTGTGTGTGTGTGTGTGTGTGTGTGTGCATGTTAAGATGCACAGTAACACTTCAGTCTTGAGTGTGTGTTTTTAGATGCACAGGCAAACTTCAACACTGAATGAAAGCAGCATATCCATTATTACAGTAATTGTAGAGGAGAATCATAACATGGATACATCTTTCCAAAATGCCATCATGCAGTACAAAACATTAGTTTTTTTTTTTTTTTTAGTTTTTTTTTTTTACCTTACCTGGCTGAGGTGTATCTTCCAACAGAGCTTGGAAGTCATTTGTGAAAACAAAAGTCCCCTCATAGTTTGGATTTACCTGAAACAGAATAAGACTTAATAAGTTAAAAGTGCATGGAATCCCACTGGCAGATCATCCTGATTCACTTTTAAAGACATCTGCCTTGCAAAGTGGGTCCATGCTGGTGGCACTGCTGCTAAAGCTGATGGTGGAAATGTAGCATTTTGGGTGAAATGGAGAATGGATCAGTGTATTCAACAGTGTACAAATAATAATGGAAAATTTTAAAACATCTGCTCTGCATCTCAAAGCACTGAACAATACAAGCAGAACACATATGTACTGTGAGATAAAGGTGATTATAAATGTAACATACCACTGACAAATAATGTACACATCAACACAGGTTTAAACACAAATACACACACACACCCCTCTCTCCTACCAGTTACATTCCTTCTGTGTGTGCAGGCACGTGTGTGAGTGTGGGGGTGGGGGTGGGGGGTGCGTGCACACACGAGAGCGAGTGAGCAAGCGTGTGTGCATGTGTGTGAGCATGCACACATGCTGAATACAGTATCATGTTTATATATTATTTTTGAGATTTCATACATTCATTTTTGTTGATCTTATAAAGCATGGTGTGTTCACCCTTGTCAGTGAGATACTATGCCATAGAAATGAATGCTGTTACTATTATTATTATAATATAGCCTTGGTGTTCTTTGATCAACACTACATAGCTTCACCTTTCCATTTGGACGTGTGGCACCAGGGCAAAGTGGGTTCTTGGGGTCATGTCTAGGAATAGCGGCTTCCTCACACTTCTCCACCTGACCCTGCCATGGTCGCTTTGCACGGTGTGGAGATACTAGGATCCAGTCATCACGCAGGGGGTTGTAACGAATGTGAGGGTGCTCTGTGAGGAACAATTGAAACACATTAGCATAGATCATAAATGGTAACGAATGTGAGGGCATAGATCATAAATGGTACATAATAAAATAGATATATAAATACAAAGACCTCTTAAATTAATATATACTAATTGATAAAAGATTGCTGGCACAGCAAATCTTTATATATGTAATAAGATCTTATTCTGTTCTGTTCAGTTCAGTTCAAGATGGTATTTATGTGTTTGGAAAAGCCTCCCCACCCTGCCTCTCAAAGGTTTTTCTAATGTTGCCTTTGAAACAGTTTTAACGTTCATCTAATTGATGATGGCCTTTCCTTGTCCTTTCAAGGAAGATCACCATGTCTGCATGTAGTGTATTAAATCAAGGTAATGTCTCAAGCTCCTCTGCATTTTTTATAAGAGCTTAAAATGTGTGTGTGTGTGTGTGTGTGTGTGTGTGTGTGTGTGTGTGTGTGTGTGTGTGTGTGTGTATGTGTGTGTGTGTGTGTGTGTGTGTGTGTGTGTGTGTGTGTGTGTGTGTGTTTGTCTACTGAAGTACAGAAGTTTGCCTTCGTCCAGAAAAAACACACAAAAAACCCCAGTATATCAGCCTTTAAATAATCAATGATCATTGCAAACTTAAAAACATTCCATAGATCTCCAAATAATTTTCTGTTTTTAAATGGATACTTCTTCTTCCATGTGGCCAACCAACTTCAACACCGTGAAGATTACTGTAAGTTTTTGAGGGGTTACTGCAGTGCAAAACAAAGAGAGAAAGCGAAAAATATTATCTAAGTCAGCTGGGGTTGGGGAAAGAAAAGAGTGGTAAAAAAGCTTGACCATTACATGACAGTGTGTGATCAACAGTAATTGACTGATATGTGAAGTGTGTGTGTGTGTGTGTGTGTGTGTGTGTGTGTGTGTGTGTGTGAGAGAGAGAGAGAGAGAGAGAGAGAGAGAGAGAGAGAGAGAGAGAGAGAGAGAGAGAGAGAGAGAGAGAGCTAGTGTGGTTTGGCGGATGACCAGGCTATCTTCAAACTGTCCACAGGCTTGAACTGGGCAGTAGCGTTGTCAAGTTGGTTCCAGGCTATTGTTGTCCCAGCAAAGAAAAGAAAAAAAAGGAAAAAAAAGAAAAAGGTTTTAAACAAGTTGTCTGCTGATAACTGACTGCTGTACAGGGAGATAAACAACTTCAGCGACCACCGCTAAAGCAGGTGGAGACTTTGCCCAAGTGTGCAGAGTTCGCCTAAGTTGTTCACCTCCCCTGTACAGTAGCAAGAAGTCGGACTTGGGAATTGACTGCCGGAGTCAACTGACAATGAAGAAAGCTCGTTTGTATCATACTTGTTAAAACACGTTTACCTGTTGGATCGAAAGATCCCGACATTTCGCAAAATCAACACAGACAACACTTGGTTTTCAAAAACGATGTGGTAGCAGACGTCCTTCTACTATTTCCGGCATAAGGTCTGACTGCGCATGTCGTACATCTGCCACTTCCTCGGTTTCAAGATGGCGGACCCCCAACAAATGGGAGACGGAACACCACCTGACTATTGATTATTGACATTCTGAAGACCTGTGTAGTGCTTACTTATTCCATAGACACAGGAGTATATTTATGTTAGATTTGATTTGTGTGAGAGTGCCTTCCGTCTTCCATTCTGGTTTATTTTGCCGTCATTTTTGTGTAACCATGCTCATTTCGTTCAACATATTTTGATAAAAAGTTGACCATCACGAGTTACAGAAACACATTTTGATATTTTGAAGGTATCGATATTAGCTAACGGATTTCCCTGTTAAAGTATGACAGAAAATCTTTTCGGTTGGTCCTTTATTTTTCCATTTTGTTTTCGGCAGTTTCCCTAAATCCACAGATTACCGCACATAACAAAACTAAAAGCTGTCAGTGTTAAAATGGAAAAGATCCGTTTGTCGGATAACAAAATGAAGCCGACATCAAAGTGACTCAAGCAGCCAGAAGATGTATAATTACAACAAACAGCGGAGTCGACTTTCAAACCTAAAAGAGGTATGTGGTTCTTGGTGTAGTCGGGGAAAGTACTGGGGCTGTTACATTATCTCCGTGTTACCCGATTGATTAATTTTGGGTCAGTTAAGTTTCAGTGAGGACTTGAGTTTAATACAGTATATAAAGTTTCAAGACACTCCACTGCTTATTTGCTTTGATGGAATATTTTGTTGTTTTCAGCACTGCTTAGTTTGCAGCATGCACAACGTAATGCTCATTGTGAACATAATTGGATGTTTGAGGTGCTAAAAGCCAAGCTGTGAAGAGATCTTGTTTGCAGTTGATTGAGCTTCATATGTTTATGTATTTGCCAGAATAATTTTTGACTTCACTGAGTTAAATTTTACTATTGTTAACTTCTGGGCGTAGGAAAATGCTTTGAGTTTGACAGTATAATTAAACAAAAAGGAATGGTAGTTCCCCCCCCCCCCCCACACACACACACACACAAAAGACACAGAGAAACTAGAAAGCGAGAGATCTTGGACTGTGCCATCAAATTTCTGATGTGTTATATTCAGTCCTACTGAATTATTCTGAGAGGTCACCATTGCCTGCTATTGAACTTACTCAAAGCCATGATCATACAGTCATGTATGGGGCTTCCTTCTGCAGTTTGCCCACTACTCCTCCATTACTGATGTGTTATATTCAGTCCTACTGAATTATTCTGAGAGGTCACCATTGCCTGCTATTGAACTTACTCAAAGCCATGATCATACAGTCATGTATGGGGCTTCCTTCTGCAGTTTGCCCACTACTCCTCCATTACCTTAGGTTAGCTCCTTTGACAGTTCTTTGAAAATTGCAGAAATTTCAGGTGCATAATTAGCAGAGTAGATCTGCATCAGTACTTGTGAGTTGTCTACAACACATTGAAATAACAGGGCAATAATTTGCACGTTAAGTAGAATTCATTGGCAGCAGGCTTGACACTTTCCAGGGCTGCCACTTTGAATTTATACAGGATAAATGATACAGTCTGATATTTCATATCTAACTTTGGAGCTGGAATAGTGTAAGCTCTAGTCTTATCACAGGGTTACATCATTCAGGTCATCAAAATGTGGCCGTGAATCCATTTGATTTGTTGTCCTTGGCTTCAGAGGCTGTATTTGGAACTGTTGTAACTTGTATGCTCCTCTAGTCTTCTGTCGGTATTTTGTTTCTGTTCTTTTGTTTGTTGCTGCAAGACTTTCTGACTGCATTGTTTTGCATAACCTTGCATGCTTCAGTGTAGTGATGCTGCAGATTGTTCATAAATGAAGTCTGTGCACTACTGATTTGCTCTTTTCTTTTGATAGAAATAAATTTATAATACTGTCACATTCACAATATCAGGATGACTGTAATAAATGACATCGGCAATAAATATGCACCCACACAGATACACACGTGCTGCATGCATGCACATGCGCGCGCACACACACACACACACACACGCACACACACACACACACACACTCTCTCTCTCTCCACATACACTCACACACAAATATACACATGGACACACATGCACGCACACACACACATGCATACGTACGATATATACATGCACACATACATGCACACAAAAGTACATACATTATCCTGAATTACTCTTATAGTTAAACCCTGTGTTTCTGATGTTGAATTGTAGTTAGTACTTCTAGATTTACTCTCAGTACCTTCTTATTTTTATTAGCATAAAAGTGAACATTGTGTAGTATGGCTATAAAAAGTGGTGATCTGTGATTTTGTTGATGTATTGTTAACATTCATTTGTCACTGGATTAACATAATTTATCAAATAGTGTTTTCTGTTTAGTTTAGTTTTTCCTTCTGTCTTTTTTTTTTTTTTTTTTTTTTTTAGTTGTTTACATACTTTTGTTGTTTTGTTTTCCTCCAAGGGCGCACATAAGCTGACAACTGACAATTAGGAGAGCTTTGACACCTTGAGTTCAGAGAAGACATCAAGTCTTCAAGGGTAATAACTTAGTGCTTTTCCTTTGATTCTTACTCTTGGGAGTAATTGCTTTTATATCAATAGTATGGTGTAATAATTTTGCTAGGTTTTGTGGGTGCTTTGTAAGTTAAATCTGAAAGTTACTAATGATAAAGAATACAGGTATTTTAGATGGTAGAGTGTCATCTTTCTTCTCTTTTTTGGGGTGATTTTTGTGCCTTTTTCTGTGAGCTTCCTAAGATGCTAAAAAGCTGTTTTAACAAATGGTGAGCTTCATGCATTTTACACTAATATGCACATTGTAATTAATTAGACATGTGTATAATCAATGTATGTGTGATGTGGGTGTGTCATATATATATATATGTATTAGAATATATATACTGTTTCAAGGACTGACCCATGTTTTTATATACACATGTATTATGTATACTTGGTTCACAGTTAATTATTTAATGCCTGTTGTGATTTTTTGGTTGACATTAGTGCTATTAATAGTATATTCAAGCACAGGTACTTCTAATTTATTGAAGTGTGGTCTTTGGATATTATTTAAAGAGACAGCCTACTGTGGTGCCCAAAACAACATTATTTGGATCCCAAAAGTATCTGTTTACATGTTCACATCATGTACTTTTATCATGGTACAGGAAATATCTGCAGAGTAATGTCTGTAAACTTGTACTGCCTAAAGCAGTGTTCTGCATGGACCATGGGGTATAAAATGTCTGCATGCAGTTACATTCAAAACAATGTTGAAAAATGAGGATTTTATTGACTGGCACTGATGATGACTTTAAATTATGCCTTTACCTCCAAACCTCAAATTTTATTTAAAGGGATGTAATTTAGGACCGTGGATTCTTTTCAGCCTTACATTAGAGACTATTTAGTGAGATCTTCTAAAGTTTTTAACTGTCTGTATTCATAACCGCCATTGTGCTTTGCACTTTTATACATGTATACCAGTCTTGGTGACCTTGATCAAAGTTCAAGACCACTGTGGCATTAAAAATGTAAAAGTGATAATATACTAACATTCTTTTCTTAACAAGCTCAAACTTTGCATTCATACTGTTTAATTATAGACATACAGAATACATACAGAATACAGAATCTTTATTGTCTGTGACATGATCATGAGCCAAATGCTTTAAGATATAGTGAGATAATTCTCAGTGCATTTCCTGCCTTGACACAAACCTTGATGTAGCCTGTATATATCTGACCCTATGACCTTTGAACTGTCAATATTACACCAGTGAATCATTACCATGTTTCTCCGCAGTTTTATTGCCAGAGGTATAGTACTGCCCCATAGGTTTTGTGGATTGTGGGTTTTTAAAGAACATCTTTATTCATGTTTAATGCTTCTGTTACAATCATTGAGTAGTGACATGATATCATCTTAGGTTAAATCACACACATGGCAAACATGACTAGAGTCAAATATATTTAAAACTTTTTTTAAGTTGTCATGAATAACCTCTCACAAGCACATGGACTGACTGAGCATTTGCTGCTCTTGTAGTTTTCTGAGGTAACATAACAAAGAATGCAGTTTTTGTAAAACTGAGACACAGACAATTTTATCTTCAGTAGTAAAACATAAATATACATATATATAAATCATGCGCTGCTTGAATTTTTGGCATCATCATGGTATGGTACTTGTGGTTTGGTGGTATTTCATTGTTTTGTTAAAGTGCAACACACAATGGATTTTATTAACTATTCTAAACATGCAAATTCAGCAGAATATACAATGCAAGTTTTGCGTAGGATCATTTCAACTCTTTTCAGTATTTTAATAACATTCAAAGTAGATATAAATATATTGTTTTCATTTTCCTTGTTTCAATACTGTTTTGATACCTCTCTTCCTTGCCCTCCAGAATGATTTTGATTTTGTTAAAAATGCCATGTTTTTAAACAATCTTCTTTAGTTAGTTTGCAGATATATATTTTTAAAATGTAAATTGTATTCATTATACATAAATAAGTTGTATTAATACTGCAACATGTATGTGAGTTCAGTGTTATATTGTTTCTTCATCAGAACGGACCATTCTTAAGAATGTTAATGAGGGAGGTCACATGAGGTTAGAAAATGGAAACCAAGATTTGGTTCTGTAGTGACACGGGGTCATTCTTGATGAGCTAGGTCATGGCTGGTATGGGGGTCAACTCTGTTCCCCACTCAGTTTTGAACTGTGGTCCTTCCTCTCACCAAACTTTGGTTAATGACCCCTTCTTCTTCCTCTGTATCATATCCCAACTTCAACTTTTTCTCTCACCCAACAAGGAAAATGATTATGTGAAAAGGGTATTTTGTTGTTCTGCTTGGAATGTAAAAGGCACAGTGATACACTGTAGCACTGGCATACATAATATCATGATTTGTAATGTGTTTCCATCAGCATTTATGATTGCTCAGCTATGTTGTCATCTGCAAAGAAGACGTGTAATTCAGTGATGAGTGACTAACAGTGGAACATGTTTTGCTTTTTTCCCCTTCTGATCTTATTGACATAAGAGAGAGAGAGGTTTCAGCTTGATCACAGAGGTTTTTATTCAAGGAAATTTGTTTGGATTATATATTTGAATACTTGAAAGAGATCAATATTTTTGGTTAATTATAAGTTTGTGATGACGTTTTTGATCAATCAGTTTTTGTTTTTGCCATTTTAAACTGTTTTTAAAAATCTGATGTGTGTGTGTGTGTGTGTGTGTGTGTGTGTGTGTGTGTGTGTGTGTGTGTGTAAATAAATAAATATATATAAAAGAGTTTTAGCATGTATACATTTCTAGCATTTAGTGTGTGCTGACAAAATGTGTTTCGCCTTTATTGTTTCAACTGTACTGGTTGACTGGGCGTGAAAAGCTAAGTTACTTATTTACTTACCTACAGTCGAACCTTGCTTTTGATCTCATGCCCAGCTGTCACCTGTCTCATTAAGACTGATCCCTTGTTAATAGCAAACCCCACCTCACTTTTGATCTTTTGACCCACTGCGACCTTTCTCATTAAGAATGAGCCCTGCTGATTTAGTGCTAGAATGTTTTGATTTTCTTCAGCATGCCAGTAGTGTTGTAATGTTTCTTCACCAGCGCACAGAATAACGCTGTTGCTTCTTCTTCAGCATGCCAACCCACCTGCGGTGTCCGAACCCATCGTCTTTCGCCCGACTCACACCACTGACCAGACTATGAGGCGCTTCAATCAGCCCCCTCCCAACAATGCCGACTTCCAGCTCCACAACTTTGCAGGTGGGTCCAGGCTGAGTTTGAAAGGGAGGAGAGGATCCATAAAAGCTTTGGTACACACTTCAGGGGTCACACTGATGCTGAATCTAATATCATTTATGTGAAAAGACTTTGAATGAAAAAGAAGAGAGAGAAAAAACTCTGATGCTGATGATTTGTGTCTCTTTATGCAGAACCCTGACAAGTTGTGGCATAGGGTGTGCAAAATAATTATGTGTAGGTAAAAGTCTGGCCCGTGTAAGTGACAAGTGACAGACTAGTTGAGGTATTTTAGAAGCATGTTTTGCTTAAAGGAAGACTGAAGCGAAGGAGCTTCAAGGACCACATCCAGAGTCTGCCCCATGTGAGTGACAAGTGACAGAGTAGTTGTAGTATTTTAGAAGCATGTTTTGCTGAAAGGAAAACCAAGGTGAAGAAGCTTCATGGATCACATGGTAATAGGCATGGAATGAAAACTAAGACACACAGTGCACGTTTTCACTTGATTTCTGGTCATGTTTGTTAAGAATTGAAATTTGAAAGTTGCGAAAGCATGGCTGTGAGTCCTGGGCAGCAGCCTGTATCCCTGATGTCATGAACAAGGGAGGAAAGTGTGGCATAAGAATCAAATAATTATATAACGGGTCAACCCATTTCTGCTTACTGTTGACAAAAAAGGTGAGCCAACATGGCTGCGCCCTGAGGAGCTTAAATATTTGAAGCTGAAGAAACTTTCGTGCGTAAATATTGATAACACAATCAGGTGAAGGCTGCGTGTGGAAACATTTGCACTTTGTCTACATTTAAAGGCCAACTTTCTACATTTAAAGGCCAACTTCTCCATTTAAAGGCCAACTTTGTGTCTTCATGTCAGTTCCCCTTTAATGTCATTTGCTTTTCTCCCCCACTGCCCACAAATGCAAAACCATTGGTCTCTTTGCCACCTTTCCACTGCCACCCAAATACAGATGTGTGGAAATATCCAACATTTGTAGGACTAGGAGCCCTGAAACTGTCACAGTGATGTGTGTGACATTCCACATGTGGCAATCATGTGGACAACCAGACCAGCTTAAGGCTGCTCATAAGTACATAATAATAATAGTGGATACTTAGAGAGCCTAACCCACATAGGCCCTAAGCGCTTACACATTCTTTGCATGTACATATTGTCAAAATTCAACACATACAACACATATGCACACGCAAGCACACACACACACACACACACACACACACACACACACACACACACACACACACACACACACACACACACACACACACACACACACATCCTGTTTTTTTCAAAATGTGTACGGCAGTGCAGAGCTTTATGTGACATGCATGTGGTATTGGGGAAAAACATGCAGTTTTTTAATGTAAAAGTTTGTAGTGAGTGCAACCCCTGAATATGTGTTTTATGAATAATCAGACTGTGCTTTTGTGTCAACGTATAGAAGTGTATTCAGTTTGATCTCTGTTTTGATTTTCTTGGCTTCTTTGTATCATATTTTCTGTGGAAATGCATGTTTTTTTTGTGTTTGTTCAACTACATCCTGTATCATTTATAATGTAAAGTGTTTGTATTCATGCACACTTACTACTGTGTTAAAAACAGAATGCATGTTTACTTTTTATTTAATTGGTGCTTCCTTTTAATACAGCATAGCTGACAACTGACAGGTAACTGACAGTCTGTTTGCATTTATCTTTGGTGAAATATTCAGGGAAAAACTTAGAAGAGTTAGTTGCAGTACATGAATGAGAAGAGTTAAAATGAAAAGACAAGTGTATTTTGTAATCTAGGCCGCAGTGATGCATTTGGTGAGTATGGAGGTGCCGTGTCATTTGACAGTGATGTGTATTATTTTCAGAATGTCAGGTCATCCTCAATGATTGTACATGCACTGACAGAGTTTAACCTAATATAAAGACCTGCTCCCCCATGCCCCCCACCTCCCCCCCCCCCAGTCTCCCTTCGCCCACCCCATCCAAAACACACTTGCATGCACACACACATGCATGCATGCATGCATGCACGCATGCACACACACACACACACACACACACACACACACACACACACACACACACACACACACACACCACACACACAACAACAACAACACATGAAAATATGCTGACCTGAAAAAACCCACTCACAACGACAACAGCAACAACACATGAAAACATACTGAACTATCTGAAAACAGACTTAAAGCTCCCATCATCAGATTAATACAGGCAGTTCTTCTTTGCAATTTTCACGGATGAACCTATTTTTTTTCTCTTGTGTCAAAAAAACAACAACTTGCGCAGGACATATAAAGTTTTCACAATCTGGTAAAAATTAGATATATTCCCCAGTGTAGGATCACACTTGAGATAACTTTTTTTTTTTTTTTGTGTGTGGTCATTTCAGAAGGGTGGCATTGTACTCATGATCACTGTATTGAGGATGACCTGGTTCTAACAGTAGTGTGACTGATGAAGAGTTGATCTGGAACCCTTGTGTGTTTTTCTTTAATCAGCTCTGCCTTAATGAGCAGAAGAGATTGTTTTAACTTCCACACATATGCACCAATCCACCTTTTTCCGTTTGTTGCCCCAGTCAAGTGTGCAGTGGTTGTTTTTAACTGTTGATGAAATTCATTGACTGCCTTGAGCCACAACACAGAATTGGGTGAATGAGTTAACAGTGATTCCTTTGGACCTGTGTGTTGTTGTTTTCTAAATTCTGGCTGAGTGGTTATTTTTCTTTGTGAGTGGACAGGAGGACAGACTGATGATCAGAAGCCATTTGCCCAGAGTTTCCATCCAACAGTTTTATTGTAGCCTAACCTTCCCACAGTCACATAAGTTAGTTCTTGGAATTGGATGTGCTGTCAACCCAAGTCTGCAAGATAAAGAATGATTGATTACTGCATCTTTGTTTATCATGCGTGTATGTCGGGCTCAGAGTGATTAAACTGTGTTCCAAAAGTTGGGTATGAAATACATACAGCTGTGGTATGGTGACATAACAATGGGTTTTTGAACACTTGCCAAGCACCTCATCTCAAGGTGAGCCCTAGGTGCTTCACAGTGGCAGCTGTAGCGCCTTTCTCTGCTTCCAGGCAGACCAACTGTGTTCTAGTCATATGCGACTCTGAATGAGTGACTGCATGTAGCTTTACACAGAGTGGTTTGAATAACCACCAAAGTGGTTGCGGCACTGTTTAGTTTTTACATGGCTGGTGCCATGTGAAATTTCTGCTGTCTCGGTGCATGCCTTGTGCATGCCATACAACCATGCACAGTTTACAGTGTCACCTTATTCAAAGGGTGCATATGTGTCTGGCTATACTTAAAAGTTTGGTAGATGTGCAAGGCCTCACATGTACATGTGTGTACATTTTAAGCATAGGGTGCATGTGTGTTTAGCACTACTTAAAGTTTAGTTGATGCACAGGACCTCACAAGTATATGCATATAAATTTTATTCAAAGGGTGCATGTGTGTTTAGCGATACTTACAGTATAGTAGATGTACAAGACCCCACAAATACATGTATATAAATTGCAATTTTGTACACCAAGCATACATTTCTGAAGCAAGGTGACCTGCACTGGTTAAAGGACAGTCCATTTCCCAGTCCTAGGGGTTGTGTATCCTCATGAATAAAATATTCAGGGAAGATCATTAACAGCTGGGTGGAGGGAGAGATGAAGATTAGCAGGTGAACTCCCTGACACCAGTCAGTGGTCCTGCCGTTAATATTGCAAGCCTGTGTACATTTACTGGCGTGTGATAGTTATAGAGGTGCTGGACATCTCTGCATACTACAATGTGTAGTCGGTCATCAGTGCCTTGACAGTGACTGGTCAGTTAATTGATTGATTGATATTTAAAACCCAGTCAAGCATAAAGGGTCGAATCAGGGTGAAACACAAGTCATCAGATCACAAGTAAACGTGTGTTTGACATGTTAACACTTAGTATAGTCAGCAGCAAAGACAACTGGGTCTGCAGCATCAACAATAACCACATGTCAGTATTTACATTTAATACTACTAATAATTCAGGTATTTATGAAGTGTAAAATCATGTCCATAGAGACTATTCCAAGTGCACACACACACACACACACACACACACACACACACACACACACACACACACAGACAGGCACCCGTATACTGACTATGCAAAACTGAATTTATACACAACTTAAAATGGGCAGCAAAGAGATCTGAGATGGATGAAGACAACAACATGGAATGGAAAACAGAGCAGGTCTATAGTTTTGGGAAAAGAGATGTCTTAAGGTTTGACCTGAATGAGTGCAGAGAGGGTTTCCGATGGAGAGGAAAGGGAAAGTCATTCTGTGCAGAGGGACTGAAGTCAGAAAAAGCGTTCATTTCACTCACTCACAACTGATCATGGGCATTTGCAGAAACTCCTCAAAAGTGATCAGATGTGTCACCACAGAATACATGATCAAAACTTATTTCATCAAAATCATAACTTGTAAATCTTCACTGCTTGGGCACATTCTGTTGAAGAGGATTTGGAGAAAGATGAATGAAGTGGGAAAGCAGAAATTTGAAAGGCAGAATTCCTGGCACTGGGTAAGCAGAAATTTGAAAGGTAGAATTCCTGGCAGTGGGCAAAGCATGAAAAGCTACAGCCTGACCTGCTTCAGGCTTTAACTTTAGAACTTCCAGTAGCTCTTGGTATCAGCTGAGGGGAACTTTATT
Organism: Alviniconcha strummeri; assembly: GCA_963584105.1. Taxonomy (NCBI): domain Eukaryota; kingdom Metazoa; phylum Mollusca; class Gastropoda; family Provannidae; genus Alviniconcha; species Alviniconcha strummeri. The sequence goes on along the minus strand of OY757550.1, from coordinate 14,694,481 downwards.
TCAACATCTGGAGCCTGGACAGTGAGGTAAGGGGGACATTTACTGTGTAGAGTATAACACATAATTATGCAAAAGAAAGATATGTTTGATAACTCATATTGACTACTGAATGTTTGCACTGCACTTCTAACAACATTTAAAATACACAGCAGCTGTATGAAATGATATATATTAATATCTGCATGTTGCACATTGTAGATGTATTTTACCTGTTACCTCAATGTAGTAAAACTAGTATATATATATTATCTGATAGCACAATGACATGTTGCACCTGTGTTGACTCTTTACAGGCACAATGCATCGAGTTACATTGGACTTTGGTCCGATTCAGTTGAACCAAACTCAAAGTAATCAGTTTGATACTCTTTTTTTTAATGCATAAAAATGCTTGCTTTTAATCCAGCAGTAGATGGAGAAAGCAGTCAAGCTTGTGACTATGTTTCCTTTCCAGCTTCCACTTAGAAGTTAGTTTCAAGTGATGTATGTAGATGCTTATACTCGCTCACATACTGTGAACACAAAGGCAATAAGTGAATAAAAAAATAATAAAAAAAACCCCAAAATACTGGTAAGTGAGAAATAACTTCAGCACCAAAACAAGGCTTCTGCTTGTTGATCTTTTTGGATACAATTAATTCATGATTATGTACATAACAAAATTGAATATTTTTTTATAGAATAATTATGGATCTTAATTGTTTATTTCATGTGAAGTGGTTGGTACAATTAGATACTGCCCAATGGAGACATGTGCGAGTTTTGTCTCCTGTCAGCAGGTTTATATAATTTTACTGTTGTCACAGTTTGAATAGCCCCTGTCCTCTTCTGGTAGGGAATTTGAAGGAAAAGATGTGCATGCAAAATTAAGTAAAAGAACATGCAAAATTAAGTAAAAGGACTATTTAGTTCCTGACTTTATTTTGACGTATGTATCTGTTTAGTTGTTTTGTAAAACTGCATGATTAGTAGCAGAGATACATTAGTGATTGCTTCTTTTCTGATATAGAACATAGAAGTAGAGTATAAGGGTCTCCCATATAGAAGTAGAACATTATAGTCTCCTATGTATTCTTGCATATATCCATCCTTGATTTTTACTCAAGTGGTTTTATTTGTTCACGTCATGACTGGACACTTGCCCTCTATCCCAGGAAAAAAAACGTGCTTTGACATAAAGGTGAAAAGTACCAAAATAAAAACAGCAAGCTGTGATTTTGTTTTTGAAGTGGTGAAACCCCAGTTATTGTATTTAAAATTTAGAAGATGCCTTTTTAATTTTGGTAATGGAAGTATGGACAGGAATTGAGATCCCATGAGGCTGGGGGAGGGGGGAGGGATTTGTGTGGGAATGAAGGCAGAGTGAGGGGGGGGGAGGAGGGGGAGGGGAGACAATTATGCCTGATGCTACACTGTCACCGATTCTTTGCTTCCGAGCAGACTCGCTGTGCTCTTGTTGTATGTGGCTCTGACTGAGCGTAGCTTCAAGTTAGGCAGTGCATTCTGATGATCCACCAAGCTGGTTGCAGCACTGTTCAGTTCTTACATGGCTGGTGTGTTGTTGTTGCCTGCGTGGCATCATGCACGCAATGCTTTTCATGACTTGGGCTGAGTGTAAATTGTGCTCGGAGCTGACTTTTTGTAACTGGACAGGCACATGACGAATACAGTTTATTATTAAATGCTAAGGTAACTTATTCATTTTCAGATGGAACAAAAATTCACTTGCTTTTTTTGTTTTTGTTTTGTTGTTGTCTTTTATTGTCAGCTTCTTGATAGTCTTTGTATTCTTCTCCACCCCAGTAGCATTAGTGGTCTCAGAATTGCCTGTGAACACGAAGCAGAAGAAAGAGTTTTGTGTTAGTTTTGGAGTGCAGTGTGCCATGACACATTTGTTTATTGCAATACATTTACATTCAGTCATAGGTAAATATCTCAGCTGACATAATAAAGTGATCTTTAGATCTTGAACCGCAGAAGCACACAGAGAAAGTCAGCTCACTGTCTGCGAAAGAGACACCGTGAGGTAAAGCCGTCAACGATAACAACGGCTGTGCATTGGTATCTTGAATGGCACGTAAATTACCCAAGCAGACGGCGGCAGCCACAGGCGCTGAGTGGTGGGGATGGCAGCGGTGCCTCATGCTGACGCAGATGAATGGTGCTGATCAGGGTGTAGTGCCCATGGTTTGGTGTAATAATTGATAAAGGTGAATGGAACTCCTTGCAAGGGCACGCGCTAAGCCCACCTAATCTGTCACATCAGTGGTCACGGCGGGGGCAGGGTCCTGGCGAGGTGCCTGATCTCGGCTCTTGCTCTGCCGGCTAGGTGGGACCCGCGCTCGTTACTCCACACCAAATTAGTGTGCACGGCATCGTATATCTGCAAATCCAGTGACTCTCTCCCTTGACCTTTCCTGCTCATTGTTGCGCTTGCTGTTGTGGTCTTTATTGATAATGCGCGAGGTTTACTGGAAAAGTGTGCGTTTACGTGCAACAACCGAAATGTTGAAATGCTTGCGGTGAATGTACATAAGTACTGTAATGACTGCATTCGTTTCTCACTGTTCCACAGGTTTCATGGCAAATGAATGTGTTTGTTCTTTCCTTGGGGTCCTGCTGGTTAGAAGAAAGACTGCTTTCCCTGAAGGTAGAATGCAGCTGCCTGGCAGGTTTGGATGGCGGGGGGGGGGGGGGGGGGGGGGTTGCTCGTGCCTTCACCAAAAAGCAGTAACATCATGCTGAATCTCAGGTTCCACTTCTTCTTTTTTTTGGGGTGGGGGGGGGGGGGGAGAGGATGGGAGAGTGTGTGTGTGTGGGGAGGGGGGGCACATAAAGCTTGGAGAGAGGAATAAAACATTTTTGAGATACTGTCCACTGCATGCAGCATTATTGTCTTATTTGATTGCATTGTAAATTAGTTGTTTGGCGAGTGGGGCTGTTGTATGTGTGTGAGTGTGGGGGGGGGGGGGGGGCTGTCAAACAGAGAAGTGAAGTCATCGTGGAGGCTGTATTGCAGCTATGCCTGGCTGGAAATATTTCAGACTGGTTTTCACCCTGTTATCTGAAGCAGAATAAGACCACCTGTGTAGCATCAACAGGCGAAGGGGCTTAATATTTTGATAATTTCAGTGCTGTTAGCTCCCTTTGTTTGCAGATTCGGGAGGGATTCATGAAGAATGAATCCAGTTTAGCTGTTGCATTCAGCGAAAAGTTACTTAATGGTGTAGCTTAATTCAACCGAACAAGATTGTTTAAAATGTTTAGGGAGCAGAGTATATCTCGGTGCCAGGAAAGCACTAACTCTGAATAAAGTCCTTTAACTGCTGTGAGTCAGACTGGCCCTTTGTCCAGACAGTGTCAGTGTCAGCTGAAGGAATCCAGCTTTCCAAGGCTGGGTCTTTGTGAGGCCAGAGGGTGTGACCCTGACAACAGCTCTTTGCAGCCCTGCCAGTGCAATCTCTCTGCTGATTAAGTGCCACCAGTGACTGAGGGGTACTGCTGTGTGTATGTGCCGTTTGGGCCACTGAGGGCAGAGTTCCTTTGCTCGTGAGAGATTTGGTTCCGCTGATGGTTCTAGGTCTTTTATATCAGTTTGCCTTTGTGTGGGTGGGAAGGGGGATTGGGGGGGGGGGGGGGGGCAGGGGGCAACTGTACCTGATGCTACACTTTCACCACCAGAATGATACACACTCTCATCTTTCAAATTCTCTTTGAAAGCTCTCTCTCTCTCTCTCTCTCTCTCTCTCTCTCTCTCTCTCTCTCTCTCTCTCTCTCTCTCTCTCTCTCTCTTGCTGTGTGTGTGTGTGTGTGTGTGTGTGTGTGTGTGTGTTTCATTCTTTTTTGTGGCATGCTGATCGTGTTGATTTGTGTCACTGCATTGTGGTAAAATTTTGTTGACCTGTAAAATGGTGGTGACCTTGTATTTGGTACAATAATGTGTACAAACTTCTGGAATATTGTCTCCATTGTGGTTCAGATTTTAATCAAATAAAGTAGTTTTTGTTTGCTCAAACTTTGGCAAAGCTAAATGCAAGCTGTTTACTATTATAATTTGATAGGGTGATAATATCAGTGTTCATGTAATTGGCTTAACAGAGCTTTTCACACACACACACGCCTGCACTTACACACGCTCACACACACACACACACACACACACACACACACACACACACACACACACACACACACACACACACACACACACACACACACACGAAGACTGTTACGAGGATTGTTATCACCACAAAGTCATAATCCCTTGCTGAAGGGGGAAAAAAATCAATCCCCTTACTAAAATATCTGTACACACTTGCATTAGCTCAGTGCAATTTATTTTCCCTGTCTCATGTATGACTATTCAGTGGCTTTCCACTTCACTTGACAAACTTCAGAACTCTTAACAGCACTCTGAACTGTTGACTGGTCTCTGATTCCAGCCGACAGATGTTTTGCTTGCCCAAGGCTTAAACATTGTTGAGTTGATTGCTGTTGCCTGCAGAGCCAGATTAGGGCCCCGGCCCCTGGAACAATTGTGATATAATTCAAGGCGGTATTTGCCTGGCCCAGAAGGTGTACTGGAAAGACCTGTTCAGCCCACTGACCCTTTCCAGCAGGGCTGTTAAGGAGTCACATGTGACAGGCATAATCTTTTTTTGCCCACCCCTCCTACACATTAGGAGAAGGGAGGAAAAGGGCTTTGTGCATTAACGTATGTCAGTATGAAACTCTCTCAGAAGTCTGAGTGTGTCAGTTAGACTGCCTGGCAGGCAGGCAGGAAGGCAGGCAGGTAGGCAGGCAGCCCAGCAGGTTGAATGCAGTGCTGTTGTACTGTTTCCTCAGGGCAGCTTGCCTCAAGCCTCTGTCATCTTAGTTTACTCAGTTGTAAGGGAATAAAACTGCTTGATAGCACATGTGGTGTTCTGAAACAACACCATGTTTCTCGCATTCTGAAAATTAAAAAAAGAAAAAAGAAAAAAAGAAGGTGGGGGTTGGTGGGGGCAGAGGGGAAGTGGGGAACAGAAAGAGGATGGAGAAGAAGAAGAAAAAAAGGTGGGGGGTAGATTTAGGGGTGGGACAATAGCTGCATACACAACCGTTTCGCTAGGCAAATGTCTGAAGCAGAGAAACCCACGAAACAGAAGTGAGCAACTCTCAGAGGTTGGCAGTTGCTTGTGGATCACCATCTCTTTCAGCTCACAGGAATGAAGGTTGCTGACCTTGCCAGGGCAGAGTACTGTATCCACAGGGTGTACAGAAGACGGAGGATGTGTTGAATCATTGTCAGTCACACGAGGACAATTTTGTTTCTTTTTTAGATTTTAGGTTGAAGTGTAGTTTTTAGTCTTACAGTTCATAGTGGGAAACATAAAGTGAGAATCTTTTCGCAGTGGGAAGCAGAGGTGAAATGTTTTGCTGGTGGGAAATAAAGGTGAAGCGGTTTAGTGGCAGGTGCGGCCAGAAAGGGTTAACCCCACCCTGTCCTTTGGTCTGTGCCAGTGCAGTGCGGCTGTTCACAGGTCACGGCCTAAAGGTGATTAGGCTGGCCACAATCACGGCTGCACATACAAACCCCTACTTACATCTGCTGAGGTGCACAAAGTGCACCAGTCTAACACTGCCAGGTGTGTGTGCATGTGTGTTCCGACTGGTAGACTAGGTGGGAGTTGAACAGTTTCGTGATCTTGATCTTGATATTGGTGCCACGTTGCTGGAGCCATCAGATTTAGTTTTGTTGAAACACAGAGAGATGGTATGGAGTTACTCTGTGCCTTTTTGAAATTTTAGGTGGGAACAAGACCTGTTTGCTATGGTCTCTTGATCATGTCCTTGCTACTCATGTCATAGTATTTGGGGGGTCAGGCTTCTTCTGTGTTAAAAGGAAAAAAAATGCTTGGAGTTATGAAGATAATGCAGAGCTGCATTGTGGATTTTAAATTCCAGCCGGGACTGAGACCATCTCCTGTTCCAGTGCCTTGGCCTTGCCTTTAATCTTGATTAGTAATTATGGGAGTGGGTGGGGAGTTCAAAGGTGATGTGTCCTTGATTTCCCTCTTGATAAAGAATGTTGCCTAGATCCAAGCATTGGTGCGTATGGCACCAGACTTGTGAAGAGGAGCCCCAGTCAGCAACAGCGGAAATTGTTACCTGCAGTAGACGAGTTCTCAGACGTACTCAGAGACAGTGCATTGTGAATTTATAGCGGCGGTAGGAGTGACGTGGATGCTGTGACTGGGGAATATCTCGGGGCATCTTTTCTATCATTGTGTGTGCGAAAAGGAGCTACAACAGTAAACAAATTCATCGGCAGTCTTTTTACGCTTTCTTCGAGAACTTAATGAAAGAGAAGATTTCAGACTCTTGTCAGTTGGTGTTCTGAAACATCACCATGATTGTGGCCTTGTGAAATAACACCATGTGATAATGAGATAGTGTGCTGTCTGAGGACATTCTCTTTATGTCACTGTGCTGAACGAATGATTTCACTGGACTTTGAGTCTGCGGACAGACGACACCCCTTTTGATGGTGTGCTGGTGGAAAATTGTTTCAAAGAGAGGAATTTATGATTGTGAAAGAGTTCTGCCACTGCGTCACATATGCTGGGTGAAGGCTGTAAAGGATGTAGACAACATGTTTGACGCTTTCTACTGGAAAGGACAGTCTCCGGCAACCCTGAGTGGAGGTTAAGATTTATGCTTGCTGTTTCTCTCTCTAATGGCTATACTCCCTAAAAGATGAAAGATTAAAAAATTATGTCTTTAATTACTGTGCTCCCTAAAAGATGAGAGATTACAATTTTCCATCTTTAATTACTGTGCTCTCCAATAGGTGAGAGATTAAAATTTTCCGTCTTTAATTACTGTGCTCCCTAAAAGGTGAGAGATTGAAAATTTATCTCTTTAATTACTGTACTCTCTAAAAGATGAGAGATTAAAATGTTCTCTCTTTAATGACCATGCTCCCTGAAAGATGAGAGATTAAAATTGTCTGTCTTCAATTACTGTGCTGCCTAAAAGATGAGAGATTAAAATTGTCTGTCTTTAATTACTGTGCTTCCTAAAAGGTGAGAGATTAAAATGTTCTCTCTTTAATTACTGTGCTCCCTGAAAGATGAGAGATTGAAATAGAAAGTGTGTTGTTTGGGAAACTGTGTTGTTATTTGAAGTATATCCCTCTTCACAACACCTCACAGCAGCTTGGTGATTCTTGATAATTAGAGGATATCTGATGGTCATAGTCAAATGGATGGGGGTCAGGGTGTGTATGCTAGCTGTCCTTGACCAATTGTTTCAAACACATTAATACAGGGTAGATGCATTTTGAGGCAGAGTCCTGGTTTGAATCTAATTTTTTAACTGAAAAAAATGGATGGCAAAAGCCTTTTTTTCTTTTCTTTCTTCTTTGTTTTACTGAGAAGGGGGGGGGGGGGGGGGGGGGGGGGATGAAAAAATACAGTTTTTAAAGTTTTTATGTACAAAAAAAAAAAAAAAAAGTTTTTATAATGGGTACAAGGACAACCCATTATATTTTATATCTTCATCAAAATTGGAGAACAGAGATAACAAAGTCCATTTCTTTCTTTTTCTTTTGATCAGTGACACCCCCAAGCCTCTGGGTTAAAAAAAAAAGTAAGGAAAATGGAAACAGAAGTAAACATGAAAGGCTGTGTGTGTGTGTGTGTGTGCGTGCGTGCGTGCGTGCGTGCGTGCATGCGTGTGTGAGAGAGAGAGAGGGAGGGAGAGAGAGAGAGTAATTGAGATAGAGATACAAAACCAGGTATATCTATAATAATTTGATGATTATTATAGACAAAGAGTGTGCTATTTTTATTTGATTTTTGAATGAAGACAAAAACTGAAAAATCAACTCCATTATCTTCTAAAACAAAATTCCAGTGAAAACAAAAGTTGAAAAGTTGACATCATTATCCTTTTTCTTTCGCACTTTCCAGCTTAGATTCAAAATGGGATCTGACTCAAACTCCATCTTAACCTATATCAGTGGGTTTGGAACAAATGAATTAAGACTGTTCACGTGCATTGTGTTTGCATTCTTGTCTACTTTCATGTGTATAGAATCCTAGCATTGGGGAATTTGCTGTTTGTTAGCATTGTCTTTGAGATTGAAAGTACTGCACCTTCAGTTCTGATGTCAGTTCTCCCATTTGGTTAGTTGTCTTCTTAATATATTGTTGATAGTATTGTGATTTTTTTCCCCTTAATAACATGTGTAGCAGAAGTTGGTGGTATTTTCATGATTGTGTGTGCACTTTTCGTCTGTGCATTCCCTTTTTCATTAATTGTATTAGTCTGTTCAATTTTAGATGTTAAAAAAAAAAAAAAACAGAGAGAGAAAAGAAGAAGACATTAGCAGCAGTTCAGAGTCTGTCATCTTTAGTTAGTGTCAGTAGAAGAAGTTTTGATGTGTAACAAATTTGTGTGCTTATTAAAAAATTTGCTTTAAAAGTAACAAGATATTTTATGCCTTTTTTATGCCCCCCCCCCCCCCCCCCCCCCCCCCCATATATAGATATAATTGACCGATATATTCCTGTTTTTGTTCGAGTCAAGAAAATTACCGAAGAAAAACAGTTTCAATTTTGATTTGAATTTTAATGCGATATAGTTATTGTTCTTAAATGGCAGGGAATACTGGTAAGTAACATTTTGTTTGAATGAGAGGCAATCACTGACCTCTTGGGAAAATTTCAGTTTTATCCCACAGAAGTTGAATCTGTTACATTCAACCACCCCACCCCCACCCCAAGCTGTTTATGTCATGACATGTTGTTGTTTTCTGTGGGGGAGGAGGGGGGGGGTGGGGGTCAATGAAAGGTGCCAGCCAAAAAGATGTTAGAATGGATGATTTCCAGCCTGGGCAACAGTTTTTAACCCCTTCACTGCCATGAGGTCACTTGAAAATGACCAATAAAAGTGCAAAATTTGAAACCCATAAGCCTTTTTGTCTTCTTTTTTGCACTGGCATGTAAAAGGATCTTCATCAAAATGCATAGCATTGAAAGTAGATGCGTTGTAGGACCAGAAAATATACTGTTTGCAGGCGTGTCCCTGCATCTTTGAGCCCTGAAATTTTACAGGCTGGGGCAGTGAAAGGGTTAAACATGATTCTAGTGTTTATGACACTACTACATCAGACATAAAGTCATCAACAAAACTAAAGTGATCTATATACTGACAAAACTTTTGAACATGAGTAATAACTTTATGTGTAACTTGCTGAGAATTGATGATTTTATGGAGTAAAGTGGAGCTACTGCAGCTAGTGGGATTGTTGAATGATTGGTTGGTTGGTTCTTTGTGTGTGTGTGTATATATCACTGTTCTCTGCTCTTTCTCTTCAGCCGACTCACTGTGCTCTAGTTGCATGTATGGCTGTGAACGAATGACTGTAACTTCACAGCATGCGTAAATCTGAATGTTCACCGAAGTGGTGTACTTAAACTGTTAACTGGTTGTGTTACCCCACTAACTGGTTGTGACATGGTTGTTGATTGTTTCTTTTTATATATGCACGGCACTGTTCTCTGCTCATGCTCTTGAGCAGACTCACTGCGCTCTAGTCGCATGCACGGCTGTGAACGAATGACTGTAGCTTCACAGCGCCATGCATAAATGTGACTGTTCACCAAAGTGGTGAACTTACACCGCTAACTGGTTGTGTTACCCCACTAACTGGTTGTGACATGGTTGGTAATTGTTTCTTTTTATATACATATAGCACTGTTCTCGGCTCTTTCTCTTGAGCAGACTCGCTGCGCTCTAGTTGTGTGCATGGCTGTGAATGAGTGACTGTAGCTTCACATGTGTAAATGTGAATGTTCACCAAAGTGAACTACTACTTACGCTGCTAATTGTTTGTGACATGGTTGTTAATGTGAACTTACGTGTCTCCAGCATACTTTGTGTTTCCTAAAATTCAACATGCATTTTGAGTGGTGTGTTATGCACGCCTCACCCGGATAAAACCATACTTAATTACTTACGTTATGCATGCCTTTTACACAGTTGCAGTTGTAATTTAAGCAGTACAGTCCTTTCATGTCCAGCGTTGACTCAGTACGTATAAATACGATCTGCTGGTATGTGCTACCTGTGAATGAAATCTTTTACATCATACCTAAAGAATGTTTCTTTGGAAAATCTGGAAGGCACATAGAAAGTTGTGGGTGTTGAAAGTCTACAACGCTTCAGGGAGCTGACATAATTTGTTGCATTTGTCTCCACTCTACATTGGTTATTTTAATTCTTGGCTTTGCAGAGAAGATCCCCATCCACTACCGCAGTGGTCCCGGCAAGAAGCCCGCCATTCCTGCTGCAGCCAACGTCCATGACCTTGGGCTTGGCCATGACCCTGTGGGGGGCGGTGATGACGATGACGGGGCGCAGAGTCGAGAGTCACGCAGCGCTCAGCTCAAGGTCCAGAAGACGGCCACTTTTCTGCCTGGTCAGTGCATAAGTACAGCTTGGAAACCATTTCAGGAGAAGGATCCACCAGTTTTTGTCCCTTTTGGTAGCAGTGCATGATGTTATGTGTTTACACATCTTCCTCATATTGTAGCAGATGGAAAAGGGATGGACTTTTTACACGTGATTCATTTATACCTTGCAGAAAGGTTTGGTTGCCATACCCTGGCAAGGCTCCAGCAGCCACAAGAGCAGCACTACCCATTCCTACCCGTGTGGGCAGTATTTCCGTGTGTCCAAACAGTGGTGTGGCTGCCAGTGTTTGGGATTTTTAATGTGTGCACAGATGTTGAGGCGTGTGATTGCACACAGGGGTTGTACAGACACAGTAAGAGAGTCTGTACTGAAAGTTGAGTCTGGGGCGAAAAATCCTTAGCTGTACACAGGAGTAGAGCCCATGTCAGTACTGTGCTTGGTGTTTCAGTCTGTTTACTGTGCTACACCCCCCCCCCCCCCCCCCCGCCATACTTCTGCAAAATGAGACTGAGTACAGGTGTGTGTAGGATGGAAATAAGACTAGACGTCTTCTTCATCAGAGGAGAATGAAAAACACACCAGACACATGTGCTTTGAGCCTGACATGTTAAAGATTCTTGGGCAGTGGGAAATTAGGACGTCAGAGGATGTTTCTGTTTTTGCCATGGTCAGATTAGTCAGTGATCTTCATTGCCCTGTGACACGAACATAACGACACGGTACTCAAGGAAGGTAACTGACATTTCTGCAGAGGATTGATAAATTGCTAATACTGAGACAGCAATGGGATTTTCTCCTTGCATAAGTGACTCATGAATTGTGAAAGAAATGGGATAATTGTGCGTCAGCATTGTGTGGCTGCCATTATTTAGCTTTTTTCTTTTATTCTGACATTTTTGTAGGAGACAGGGTGATCTTTGCTGAAAGCCCATCTGCACCAGGGATTCCTGTGGTCTACCGGACACCGGAGGAGAGGTCATCCAACCCTGACAGACTCAATTTGGACAGGTGGGCCTTGTGTTAGCATCGGAACAGGTCATTTGCCAAGACAACCTTAAGCTTGCCCTGACAGACTGTGTTGATACAAAGCTCCAAATCATCTCAAAGACAGATCATCTGTCCACTGCCAGAATCTGTCTTGTACCTTTTTTGACCCAATGAGAGTGGATTGTCTGCCCCAGGAATACCCAGCCTTGACATAGAGCTGTGTATCTCTTTATGCAGACTCTTTCTTCTTGCATGGTTCTTCAAGTCCACAGAAACCATACAGTTTGTTTGTTTTTAGGGATGGGGGAAGAATGGGACAGGGAATGAGAGCCAGGCCCTCTGCCTCCTTCTTCACACAGTTCCTGAGCTCTGACAGTGTCTGTCTTGACACAGCTATTTTATTAGTGTGCAAGCAGATTGTCTGCCTGTGACAGACTCATCATGACGCTGCTTTTTATCAAAATGAGGGCAGTTGTTTGCTCTTGAAACAGCTTTGCATCAACACGAAAGCAGATTGTCTGCTGCGGGCAGACTCCATCTTGACACAGCTTGTTATCAGCATGAGGGCAAATTGCCTGCCCCTGACAGACTGAGTCTTGACACATGCCTGCTCTATTCATCAACACAGCAACTGATGTCAGCTAAGAATACACATCATCAGCTTTTTGGTTATGGGGCTGACATTTGGGTTTTAACCCGGACTAACTTGGACACTTCATCTAGCTTGGACAGACCTGTCTTTACAGGTAAGCTGTTTTTATCAGCACCAGGGCAGCGTGTCTAACACCAGACTCAGTCCACACAGGTAGACAGTAAACTGGCATGTTGAACCCTGCACATGATGATGGATTGTCTCCAAGATCGCTGCCCTTAGTATATATGAATGATCTCCATGAGTCACCCACCCACTGAGTATGTCCTTAAATTTCTGCATTATTCAGTCTTACATTTTACAGGTGTGTGTGTGTGTGTATGTGTGTGTGTGCGTGCATGCGTGCGTGCTTGCGTGCGTGCATGCATACATGCATGCGTGTGTGTGTGTGTGTGTGCACCCATCTTTTGGGTTCTTTGCCTCCAGGGTTTGGGGGGATGTAAAAATGGAGATTTCTCTATATTAACCATGGTCTGAGGTGACCCTGTGCAGCCGATTCATTGATAGGACATTAAAATCCATCTACTAGCTAACAAAAGTGACCAGATACATCCGATGCCCTGCTTTATCTCTCTGGCACATGTTCATGTACTACGCCAATGTTGCTGTTGTGTTTAGGCGGAAGCTGACTGTGTGCCCCATCCTGGAGGGTGAGGACCAGCTGCGGCTGTTGAACTACCAACACAATGCCATCACACGCATACAGCACCTGTCCACGCTCAGGCGCCTCATCTTCCTCGACCTCTACGACAACCAGATTGACCAGATTGCCGGCCTTGCCGCCCTCAAGTCTCTCCGGGTGCTCATGTTGGGCAAGAACAAGTGGGTTGATTGGCTGATCACTTTTTGTAGGGTGCTGTGCTCTGTTCTTGAGCAGATCTTGTATGTTTTTAGTGCATTGTTGGCTAATTTTGTGTTTCCTTAATCCACCAAACTCTGATATGGGCCACAGGATCTTTAACATGTGTATACATGCCATCTCTTTGCAGACATGTGTATTACATAGGTACCTCAGTTTGCAGTCTCATCCAAAGGACTTTTTGTAGAGTCTGCACAGAATTTGACTCAGGAGAAATGTCTGGGCGTCCAGGCACATAGCCTTGCATGTGACAGTCATCCATCTGCCAACTCTCCCATTGAGGGGGGGGGGGGTGGCAGTTGGTGGAAGGGGGAAAGGTGGGGGGGGGGGGGTTGTTGTTGTTTGGGTTAGTGTACAGGGCAAGGGGAAGGGCTGATGCTGAGGAGAAGGGTGAAGGGTGTTACTGCACGTGGTAGTAGGGTGTAAAGTGTACCTCTGACAGTCACTGGTGCCCAGGGTTGATGGAACAGAGGGTTCCGTGAAAGAGATTCTGTTCCAACATAACGCTGCCCTTCCTGCAGCCTACTTTAAAAAAAAAAAAAAAAAAAAAAAAGTGAGAACAACTTGTTTAGAATTGACTGAATTGAGCAGCATTTCTTCTTCATTTACAACAGCAGGAAGATCACACCAACCTCAAAGTGTCACCAGAAAGAAGCATCATAATTATGCCTGTCCCTTCCTGCTTTGATTTTATCAGTCACTGAAGAGACAGTGCATATATGCTCTTTTTCAGGTGATCAGCAATACGTTAGCAGAGTTCTTCTTCTTCTGCATTCAGTAAGGTCCACCCTCATCTTTTTGAGGATTGTGACATTCCCATTCCCATTTTGTTGTTGTTGTTTTTTCAGAGTTTTTTGCAGTAGAGTAAGAGCTTGGAGATTATTGTATATTAGTCTTTGCAGTGAGCCAGCCAGCCAGTTATTAAGAACAGTAACTCTGCAGATCAGAACAGTAGGACAGGATTATACAAGGCCAAGTTGATGTTTTTTACAGATTGACTTGTGAGAGTCTGTCTAATGTGTTTCAGGATCAAGAAGATTGAGAACTTGGACTGTCTTGTGAAGCTTGATGTTCTTGACCTCCACGGAAACCAGGTTAGTGGGCTGACTGAAAAGGAAGCTTGATTAAAGACTGTAGTTCAGACAGTTGTGTCTGTTTCATCTGTAAGAGTTTTTTTGTGGACAGCATGCTCACCAGAGACTGCTATTCATTTAAGACAGTAATATTAATAATGAATACTTAGAGTGCCTAACCCACGCAGGCCTTAAGCACATTCTTTACAAGTACACATTGTCAAAATTCAGTGCGTACAACACGGACACACACATGCGTACACATGCTCGCACATGTACACACGCGCACACATGCACACATACAAGAGAAGACAACCTGTGTGCTCTACCAAGACCATTTTCAGTAAGGTTTTTGAGAGAGCTCAGCGTTATTATTTTGTTAGAGAGGTCCATTCTGCCATCATTGAAGAGGACCAAGCTAGGGTCCATTCTGCTATCCTTGTGGTTAACCAAGCAAGCATGTGTTGCACAGTTGCTTTGATCAGATGTTATATTTTTCCGTTGATAGAAATCTGTCAGTTTAGGAGTTGCAGGGGTTCTTGAGAGGAGGGAAATGAACAAAATGATTTTGAGCACTTTCTAGGGCAGATTTTTGGTAACAGATTTGTGAACTTCTAACACAACTGGTATTTTGTAGTTTGATGTCTGTTTCGTAGTCCTTCAACTTGAAGATGAACTGTGGGTTTTTTTCCCTTTAAATAACTTTTAACTCAAAGACAGATCTCAGCATGTAACTCCTTGCAATTTCTGTGCAACTTAACTGCTTTGTTCGTTGGGAACTGGCATTGTCACATTGCCCAGTAGAAGAGCTTTTCTTGTTGCTGTTGTTGTTGTTGTCTTCTGCTTTGACAAGACCAGCGTCCTTATCTTTCAGATCAGCTGTATAGAAAACCTGAATCATCTGAGCGAGCTGAGAGTGCTGAATCTGGCAGGCAACCAGATCACAAGCGTTGACAACCTGACTGGGATTGATGCCCTGGCAGAGCTTAACCTTCGCCGCAACAAAATACGCACCGTGGTGAGCAGATCTAGCCCCTGTGAATGTCCTTTCTTAGGCTGCCTGTGGATTTTGTAAAAATAATAATAATAGGGAATTTATGGAGTGCTCTCAGAAGCTCAAAGTTCTTTACAGCCTAACCCTTTTGCTGCCATGATGTTACTTGAGAATGACCAATAAAAGTACGAATTTGAAATCATTAAGGCTTTTTGCTTTTTGCTTTTTTTTCTGCATTTTTCTGCATTGACTCAACAGATTTTCACCAAAGCGCAGAATACTGAAAGTAGATTTGTTATACTTACAGGGCTGGAAAAGATACTGTTTTGTAGGTGTGTGCGTGCACAGAAATTTTACGTGATGTGGCAGCGAAGGGGTTAATTAATTAATGAAAAACATACAGTGGCGTGGCAGTGGGTTGGGATTTCCCAGGAGTGATGATGGAATGCAGAAGATTTTATCCTCTCACAGGAAATTAGAGTGTGGGAAGTGAGGCAGAGTTATTCTTTGTTGGACATACATAGGTTGACCTTTTTGTTGGTGGTCTCACAGCCCACAGCATGGAAGGATGTTCTGAGGTTACTGGGTGGGGGTACGTTTGTTTCTGTCTTGACGTTATTACTGTTTGCATGTTGTTATTTTGCCTGAGCTTTTCGTTCTGTCTGGTTGCAATGCTGGTAGCAGTTTTGGAAAATGGGAGACAGTAATTTCTAATTCTGTTTGATGCAGATTGAAGTGGACACTCTACCCAACCTACAGCGACTGTTTCTCAGCTTCAATGACATTTCAAGGTCAGTAGCCATTTTGAATTTGTGTTTGTACTCACGGAGTACATTTTGTCTGTGGATTGCTTTTTGCCTTTATGTCATGTAAGTTAACCCCCTACCCCCAACCCTCATCTTTACCCATTCAAAGCACAGAAGAAGAAAAGAAAAAAATGACCAGTGGGAATTGCATAACTGGAGCATTTTCACCCAGAAGATGTAATAACCACTGCAGCAGTGGGTGCTCTCTGCCGGCAACTCTAGACTGGAGTGATGTGTCACTTGATGGAGAAAGCTTCCAGTGAGTTAAACAGAGCTGAGTTAGAAGAAAGACACACAACAGATTAAGAATGACCATGTTTAATTTATATTATCCTGTATGTGTTAGTGTGTGTGTGTGTTAGTGTGTGTGTGTGTGTGTGTGTGTGTGTGTGTGTGTGTGTGTGTGTGTGTGTGTGTGTGTGCATGTGTGTGTGTGTGTGTGTGTGTGTGTGCATGTGTGTGTGTGTGTGTGTGCATGTGTGTGTGTGTGTGTGTGTGTGTGTGTGTGTGTGTGTGTGTGTGTATGCATATGTATGTGTGTGTATATGCATGTGTGTGTGTGTGTGTGTGTGTGTGTGTGTGTGTATGTGTGTGTGCAAGTCTGAATCAGTAAATGCTTTACTGAGAAGGGCCATGATCCCATGTCAGTTGTGGTGGTGAATACACTCAGGCAAATTTTGATCTTAGCAAAGCTTTACAGATACAGCACATTTATCCACTCTGAGAGTGTTGTGTACCTCAAAAGCCTTGCACAAGTGACAAGAAAGTAATGAGAGAGAGTGAAATTTCCCCTTTATCTGCCTAACTAACTTCCTCACTCTTTGGTCAGCGCTCTTTCTCTTACCAGGCTCCAGTTATCTGGAACCAGCTGCCTGCTTCTGACCATCATTCTGCCTCTGTCAGTTCTTCTAAATCTTCCTTGAAAACCACTTTTTAAAACCTTGTCTTCAGTCCCACTGCCCTGATATACGACTCTGTGTGTGTGTGTGCGCATGTGTGTGTGCTTGCATGCACGTGCGTGCATACATGTGTGTGTGAGTTTGTGTTGTATGTGTTGAAATCTGACAGTATGTACGTGTAAAGAATGTGTAAGCACTTCGGGCCTGGGCGGGTTAGGCATTCTGAGTATCCATTATTAGTATTAACTAACCCTCTGCTGCCCTTCTACCAGTCAGTGCATGTACAGCTTCACTGGACCATTCTCCTGGAACCACCAGCTTTCCCTTTTCCACCGAGAAATACCATAAAGGAAAACTGGTTTTTAACTCCCAGTCAGCCACGATTATTATATCAGGCGAGAAATACCAGATTGGCTTTTGCACACACACCACTTCATAACTTAAACCAAAAAAACTAAAAACTAAACTGCTCTTGCCACCATATTCACACTGACATTAAGCCCTTTTTGTATAAAGTAAACAGGGTGCTTAACATCCACAGAAACCATGAGGCTTATTAGGTAGGGACAGGGAGAAGCTGGGGGTATGGAGGTGGGGGGGGGGAGAGAGAGAGATTATATACCTATTGCTACACTGTCACCACCAGAATGATTTCTGCATTAAGTTGGGCAGCAATGAGAGCCATTTTAATGTTTCATTAATTGCGAGGGACAAAGTCACAAGGCAGTGTCCACAGACCACAACTTTTGAAGAGAAAGGAGGGCTGAAGCAGTATCGAACTGAGGTCCTTCCACTTACTGGCCTAACA
>OY757550.1:14594439-14671939 GCA_963584105.1 Alviniconcha strummeri | reverse complement strand
CCAGTGGAATAGCAAGCCCAGGCTGGAATGTGTCAGTGGTCAACATCCACCTTTGAAAACTCCTGTGGATGTACTGCCCTGGACATGCCAGAGAGAAGAGAAATGACCAAGCAGATAAACTGGCGGGCAAAGCAACCCTCACAAGTGGCTTTCTTTTTGGAACATATAAAATGTTGAGGAGCTGGAGACACTACCTGTGGGCACAAAGCCAAGGACACTGTTGACTGCCTGGAGGAGAGAGGGGTGAAAAGAGGAAGCCCTAGATGATCTTCCATGAAAGGATGAGAGAGGGCCATCATCAGTCAGATGAAAACTGGAACAGTTTCAAAGGCGACATTGGGGAAACTTCTGAGAGACACGGTGGAATGCACATGGACTTTTCTGAGCGCATAGATACCATCTTGAACTGAACTGAACCCAAGAAATTACAGCACAGCACATCCAAGAAATTACTGCATGCACATTTATAGTGCACTGTACAGTGGGGTTCATGAGCAGCTTGAGCAAAGTCACATGTCAGTGTTAAAGAGTTCAAGAACTGAGTGGGGTGCCGTTGCTCTTGAAGGTAAAATATTTTCATACTTACCACAGTCCTGTGAGGCCAAGGGCACATGTGCAGTAATCCTGAGGTCTGTGTTTGTGTTTCGCGGGGCTTAGGGCCCTTGTGGTGTGAAATGTGAGAGGCTTAGTTGTCATTGGACAGGCGAGGTTAATTTGTATCGAGTGTTTGGCCTACAGCTACTCGGAGCTTGCCTTGGTCATGCAGGGTCAGTTCTAATCAGAAAATCCTTGGGGAAGAAAAACGGACTTGAAACGACATTTTGGTCAAAGAAAATGGGGCTGAGGTTTGGGGGGTTTGCCCTTTGTGAAGAAAGGAAAGAAAGGGTGGAGAGTGGAAGAGAGCTGGATAAATCATGCCGGGCTGCTAGTGGAGGATGGGTGACAGAAACAGTAATGGATGGCATCCTGCCACACCAAAATTAAAAAAAAAAACGACCAGCCTGTCGCATCCCTTGCTTGTGCATGTTTCTTTTTCTTTTTCTTTTTTTAAATATTTATTTTGAGATCTATCAGAGAGACCTCGATTCTCTGAACATAAACCATCTCCTCCATACTTCACCCCCCCCCCCCACCTCACCCCTTAGCCCACCACCACCCCACTCTTCACTGTGAAGAAAAATGAATATGACCCCTGCCCACAGAACATAGTGGTTGGAAGAATCCAGTCACAAATGTACACTTGAGAATTGCAATTAATATAATTACAGGGGGGGGGGACGTAAGTGTGCTGCAAAGTCATCTTGATCATAAGAAAACCCAGCCAGCCAGCTAGCTTGCAACCAACGAACCAGATGAATCAAACAAACAAACAGACAAAAACTCAAATAGGGATGCTGTTATATAAACTATGAGTGTTTGTCCTTTGGTACATATGCATTGATACTGTAATGCTACACATTGTATGCTGTAAACAAATAGTGAGGGAATCCAGTTCTGACTCGTTCTGTGTAGCAGCTTTGTTAGAAACTGGCTGTACACACAAAATACTGTGCTGGGTGGAGTTAGTGCAGTTTCTTTTCATTACTTGATCGAAAGGAGTATGTCTAACCCGACTGTCATTGTAATACTTTGGGGGGGGGGGGGGGGGGGGGGGGTCTGTTTGTGGTCCTGAATCCTGTTGGGTTTGACTGATGTCATGGAAACCCTCATCTGCATTGTTGTAGCTCAGCTACCCTTACTTCATGACTACAGCAGGAGTTCACTCTACTGGAGGGCAAGGGCCTTTGGAGCTCACCACTGCCAGGGTAAATCAGCCCTGCGGGTGGTGGAGTTTATGTTCCTTGCATTGACTGGCAGAGTTACCATAGGCGACTCCGGTCTCTGTTGTTGTGTCTGGCCGATGTCTTTCCGGTGCTAATTAACCTCCCTACCCCACCCCACCCCCACCCCCATTTTGAAAATAAATAAGTTTGGAAAGGAGAACAGTTCGTTTTGCCAGCCTCTGTTTCAGTACATGCAGTGGAAGAAAATGTGGATGCAGCATGAAGAGCTGTTGACAGCAGTCTGAAATGGCCGTGTGCATTGGTAACTATGGTACGGGACGTAGTATTTGCCACTCTTAGCCAGAGAGTCCCGTTACCCACAGCGCAAATTCACGAGAAGGGGGGCGGGGAGGTGGGGGGCGTAATTGCCCTGTCAGTTACATCGCTGCGCTGATTGGCCGTACCCACACACAGGGAGCAGAGGGGCGTATCAAGAGTGGATCACAGGGGTAACTCCCGAACTAGATTAAGAGGGGCAACATGAAAGAGATCAACTAGATTTCCAGAGGGGGCAGGTGGGTGGGGGTGGCTGGGGGGGGGAGGTCTAGGTATAGGCCCAGGCTTGATTACAGGCATAATGAACAACAGTATCTGTCCCTCGTGGCAGGTACTTATGGTTCTGTTGGTCTTGTGTGGCTAGCTGTATTGTTGGGTGGGAGATACAGGCTCTCAGGGGCTCTGCCCCCATTGTGGAGCAGCTGTGTTTATTGGAGAGCTGTGCGGTTTCAGGGTTGACTGCCTACGGGGGGGCAGAACACTGAGAGGGGGGAACACTTGAGTGAGCCGATCAAGTCAGGAAACCAGTCAGGGTGGTGATGATGTGTTTGCATTGTTCTCCAGCTGTGAGACCGGCAGCTGCCCAAACAGAACAGTGTCCTGAACTGCAGTTGCAAGACGATGGGCGAATCCACAGTAGAGAGAATGAGCGAAGTGTTTTAGCATGATCTAGTTTAGCGAAAAGTGACGTTTTCCTTATTTTCATTAGATGGGTTGGTTGGTTTTCATCACAGGCTAACGCCGCAGTGCCACCAGTGCTAGACCCACTGTTCAAGGAGAGTATCTGGAATTGTTTTTAAGCATGTCCTTTCCTGTTGTTACTCAAAACAGTGGGTCTGTTATTGGAGACACTGTGGTGGAAATTAAATGAAGAAAATGTCATCCATTTGATTGGTGGAATAGACCAAACAGAAGAGAAAAGAAAACACAAGAAACAAAAAAGATTGTTTTGTTCATCTGTGTGGACTAAATTGTGGTAAAATGATCCATTGATTTTCTACAGCTTTTCTAAAGTGCTCACCATAAAATTCTCAAAAGTGCTTCAAGCGAAATCCTGGAAAGTGCCTACAGTAAAATTTGGGAAATCACTTAAAGTAAAATTCTAAAATGTGCTCTTCATGGCAACTTTAGTACCTTAAGGCTTTGTGAACAATTCTATACTCAGCAATGTCAGCAGTGTCTGTTTCTGCAGTTGGGAGGTGCTTAGCCATGAGGATTTGATTGCTAAGGAAGAAATTTTTACAAGATTCTTAAACATGGAGAAGAAGAAAGAAAAAAAGAAGAAGAAAAAAACCCCAAGATTCTTGCTGTAGTAATGTGTCTCTACATACATCAACGACAGCAGGAGATGTAATATGTTCTTCTCTAGAGTTTGTGAAAATCAATCTTGAGTGGATAGACATGAAGATTTGATTACTAAGGAAGAAATGCAAGATTCTAGCTGCAGTAATGTGTATCTACAGACATCAGCGACAGCAGGAAATGTAATCTGTTCTTCATAGCGTTAGTTAAAATCAGTCTTGGTTACCCTGGTGGAATTATTGGCAGGATTCATTGATGCTTGGAAACTCCAGCTGGGAAATTAACATCAGTGAAACGGATTTTGGAGTGCTTGATAATGTTGTGGAGCATGGTTTTTGATTTCACTGACAGTATGTTGTGACCGACAAGAATGTGGCACTTCAGACATTATCGGAGCAGAGTGTCAACCAACAACAGAGATGTGTATGTTGTGGATTGATTTATGAGTCTTTTGTCAATCTGGGGTATTTGTTTGATTTTGCCACAAAACTCATTCTCGTGGCACCCTGTCATCACCTTTCTTTGTCCCTCCTGCAAAAACTGCACAGGATTCCCATTATAGAATGCATCAGGCACAAAGCTGCATGCACGTGCTTTCATGCTGTGAATGGTTCTGGTCCTTCCTACCTCTGTGAATTGCTGCGTGTCTCACCCCATCCAGTACTCTTCGCTCTTCCTCTGATTCCCTTGTACTCAAGATCCAAAAGTGCAAATGTAAGACACATGGCTTTTGCTCTTTGCCCTGTCTTGGACCTTACATTTGGAACAACTGCCCCACCCCCATCCCCAGTCTCAGGCAATGCTTCGACTCTTTTGTCTTTTAAAACAAAGTTAAAAACCTTCCTCTTTTCAGAAGACTTCTACACTTCTAAACCCCAACTAAACCTAGTATCCAGTTTCCTCACCTCTGCGTGTGTGTGTGTGTGTGTGTGTGTGTGTGTGTGTGTGTGTGTGTGTGTGTGTGTGTGTGTGTGTGTGTGACACACAATATTTACCTCCCACCCCCCTTCTGCTTATAGTGTCTAACATAAATAGTATCATTATGACTGACTGTGCATGTGGTGTATGTTTAGAGCAGGCAGTTTCTTTGTGAGTGGTCTGGATGCCACGGGCGCTTTACAAATGTATGTTATTATTAGTACTGTATGTCATTAGACAGTTTAAGATGACATGTTTTTTCTTTGGATCGTGCCTATGTGTATGTGTGCCTCAAGACATTATATGTACCACTAAGACATATCTAATAAATGATGAGAGTCAAGGTGACATGTATTTGGAAGGAGATGGCATTGAAGCTGTGAAGTGTACAAAGGGATAGAAACAGACAACTTTAGTATAAACAAATAAACAAAGAAAAGGACAAAACAACAACAAAGATGGTCATAAAAACATTGGTATGTACATAATGTAGTTTATGTCACACGCACGCATGCACGCACGCATGCACACACACACACACATACACACAAAGTGAAAAAGAGAGAGAGAGAAAAAGAAAAGTGTGTTTGTCTTCCTGCCCTGTTTGTCTCCAGTGTTGTTGTCTTATTGTTGCTGTTTTTAGTAACTCTGTGTGTGTGTGTGTGTGTGTGTGTGTGTGTGTGTGTGTGTGTGTGTGTGTGTGTGTGTGTGTGTGTGTGTGTGTGTGTGTGTGTGCAGTTTTGAGGATGACCCCCAACAGTCTAAGATGCCCCTAGATTTATGCAGGACTGTTATACATGCATGTGTTCGCAGTTTTGAGTATGTTCAGTACTTGAGTGACGACTCCAACAGTCTGAGATGCTCGTAGACTTACACAAGACTGTTGTCTTTATGTGTGTTTGCAGTTTTGAGGATGTTCAGTGTCTGGGTGACTCCAGCAGCCTCTCAGAGATCTGTCTGGATGGCAACCCTATTGCCCAGGACCCCAACTACAAGCAGATTGTGCTGCGCAACATGCAACAGCTCAAGCAGCTGGACATGCGGCGAGTTACGGTACGACAGTTTTACTCCACCCTCTCTTTATCTTTGAAGCTTGCATGTAGCTGTCTAGGGGGCCAGGGGTGGGGACTTGAGGGGGGGGGGGGGGTGGGGGGGGGGGGGGGGAGGTGGAGACTGTGTATTTTGTGTGTTCATGTATATGCAGAAAAACAGTTGCATGCACAAAATCTCACCCATCTCTGCTGAAGAATGTTCATTGTGCTAAGACTGCTTCTGTCCATTTGGGCTGAAGAATGTTCATTGTCCTAAGACCAGTTCTGTTTTGGTCTTGTTTTGAGTGAATTAGTCAGTCTTGTTCTTGTGATTTTATTGGAGACTTTACCATTTCTTTTTTTCATTTCTTCCCCCCCCCCCCCCCCCCCCTTCCTGCCCCCACCCCTACCCCTGATTGTCACAGTTGTCTTGGTGTTAAAAGCCAGCTTCCATTCTATTCCATTCCACCTTTTCTTTTCATTGCTTTGGACCTAAAATATAATTTTTTGAGATGCTTTTATGTTTTTTCATCTTTTGTTGCGTGTTTTTCTTTATGTATGCTTGTTAGCTTTGAATAGTGTTCTTGCCAAAAAATTTACCTAGCATGAGTTGTCTATCTTGATTTGTTTTGTGCATTCTTCATTGATTATTACTTCATAAGGTTTGAACTCTGTTGTAGAACAAAAGAATAATGTAATCATGATTTGAAGAAGAAGAGAAAAAAAGCAGAGGTGTGGTGGAGGAGTGGGGGGAGAGACTGTGGAATACCACGTTTTAAAGATACTGAATGCTAAAAAGGGGAACTGCTTTGATTACTTCTAGATTTGTAGAGATATTTATGTTCTTTTAGGGGCGTGGGGTGGTTGGTGGGTGTGGCTTTGTATTGCTTCCATTTCTGTTGAATTTCAGTTGCTGTTTATTTGTTTTTATGTTTGTTTTTGTTTTGTCCAATACTGAGTAAAACATGTCTGTAGAGCGTACAGTTTGATACACTGTTATCATTCCTTGGCATTATTTCTTTTTTCTTCTCAAAAGACATCTGCACGCTATCTCTATTTGAAAACAAAAAAGGTAAAGCAAAAGTTGCAAGGGCAGTGAGTTTTTTTGATTGGGTGTTACAGTTGTTGCACAAAACTCACAGTGTTATGTCTTTAATGTATAACAAATGGAACCAGACATGCGTCAGAGACAAATGGACATGAAAATGCTATATGGTGATGAGAATACAACCAGACAAACGAAGATGAACATCTTGACTAGTGTGTTTAGAGTACACAGACTAAAAAATAAATTCCTCAAGATCGGTAATGTTTCATTTTTGGTTGCATTCCTGTATATATATATATATACCACTGGCATGCAATGTGTCACAGTCTTGAGAGGTTTCACAGAGAAAGCAAAGCTAATGGCCAGGCAACAGGACTTGTTCAGAGTTTGAATCAGCGTAGCCAAAAATAATGCCCATGTTTCATACAACCAACAGCAGATATGCATAGTACATGTGGTGCTTGGTCACCACACCCATATATATGTGTGTAATACAGTTTGATAACCAGGTTCTTTAAAGTTGAAGTGTAGAAAACACCAACAAAAAAAGGGGGGGGGGGAGGGGGGGGAAGTAATTTTTTGAGCCATTGCATTTTTTATTTTTTTATTTGGAAGACCTTGAACAGATTGAAGGGGGGGTGGGGGGGGGGGGGTAGAGAAGAAAGTCTTATCCTACTCCTTCCTTCAAGGAGCCTATTTGGGTGCATGATCAGTTCCCCCCCACCCACCCACCCCCCAAGCTGAATCCAATTTTTAGTCACAGTGCTAAGCAGAGGGCAAAAATATGATTCCGGAGGGGTCCATTATTAGGTTGGTTGCCTAGGTCAGAAACATGTTTCGCTACCTGAGTAGCTCACCAGTGACCACGGGCACATGATGGTGAGAGGATATCAGCCTGATGCTAACAAAAGAAGACCACTGTCTAGGTGGTAGACTCCATCAGCATGGCTTCTTTTTAAGCTTCCTTGGCCTTCCCAGACACAGGGTTCTTTTTCAGTCTCCTGCCACAATAACTTGATACCTTGCTCACGTACTGTGAAGCATTAAACTGCACTTTCCGGTTTTATGAAAAGGGATTGTCACCAGATTTTGTCTAACAAACTGACCACCAAAAGTTCAGTGCATACATGACCACATCTCTTGGTTGATTTGCTCTCTGTGAAACCTCTCATAACATTAACCGAAACTGCAGAACTGCATCTATTTTCTGTGAACTTTGTAAAGGGATGTACAGTCATTTTCTCTGCGTCTTGGAAAATTGGACAATGTTGCCAGGGTACTGTGTTCTTGAGAATTCATGCAGATAAAGTTTGGTTTTAGTTAGAGAGGTTTTGCAGGGTGTGTTCTGGTGAATAATTGTTTGTGGGTGTGTGTTTATTTCTGGTGATTTGTTTGGTTTTGAATTAATATGAAGCAGTCAAAATGAACAGAAAATATTGCAAATAGTTTACTTCAGACAGAACTGAAGTGTAAGAAAATGGTTTGGGGAGTAAGGTGAAGAAAAAAGAAAAAAGTTCAGTCCGGTTGTCACAGCTTCAGTCATTTGACAGGAAAAGAGAGTGGAGGCTTAAAAGATTGCTGTTGATTATGAAGATGGCATTATATATTTTTGCTCTGTAAGAGATTATAATTATTTTTTTTTCCTTTTTTTTTTTTTTCTCCACTTTTTTTTTCTCATACAGAAGTATGTTAGACATGTTCGATCCCTGCATTAGATATTCTTGAACTGTGTCACAACATTCATTGAATACCTTATTTTTTTATTTTTTAACCCCATTTCTGCCCATGGGGCAGTGTGTGATGTTGTTGGCAAAGTCCTTCCCATTGGACAACATACAGTAATAATAATAAAGAGGATTTGCAGGGCAACCTCACCCCCTGAAAGCGAGGCTCAAAGCCCTTTTACAAGGACAGTAAAACACTAACAATAACAAGAGGGCATGACGAATGAGAGGAAATGAGAATAGGTACAATGCATGATGACGCAAATGCGAATGGAACGGTGTTTGGAGTTAAGCTGGGTATAGAAGTATTTCTTGAAAGGTGTGTTTTGAAAGCCTGTCAGAACGTGGTGTGTTAATTAATGCTTGAGTTGTCATTTGTGTGTGAGTGTGTGTGTGTGGTAAGTTTTTCCAAAGAGGTTTTTGGGTTGAAAAACGTTTTTGAGACAGTTTCAAGAGGGATAGGGTACCAGCAGCACAAGTTCTGTGTGAGGGAAGGTATTGTACCCAGCTTCATTTTTTTGGAAAAGCTGCAGAGTTGAATATTTAGCCACAAAATGGAGTTTCTTCTCTTTCAGCTCGTAGTCATAGTCCGATCCTTTCACTCTGACCTTTAAATGGTACCCATTTCTCTCAGTCTTTTTATTTTTTACTTAACTGCTGCATGCCAAATATTAATTCCATGCTTTCATAAATGACATTACTACTGTGCAATAAATTACACTGCGGGGACACCATTTGTCAGACACCCTGATTTTAAATTACAGTTGATCTCATTTGAGTCTGTTCAACACATGCATGGAATAAAACCAGATATTTCTCTGTAACCCCCCCCCACTCCCATCCCTGCATCCCTCCTATCTAGTATAGCTACCAAAGTGGGGGGTTTTTGTGCTTGGACCCCACATTTGCTTACACCTTTAATGCTGCTGACAATGAAAATTTACACTGTCCTTGTAAAAAATACCACCATCCCCACACCCCCACCCCCCCAAAAAGAAGAGAAAAAGAACTAAAAAAAGAAGAAGACAAATCTTTAGGAGCTTTTAAGACACGGTGAAAAGAGGGACATTTCATGGTAGCTGTTAACTGCAAAGGGATGCTTGCAGGTTCCTGGTTGGTAGGGTCTGCCTTTGTTTGCAGCAATGTAGGTAGGGTCAGATGTAATTAGCATTCTGGGTGAAAATGCTTTTGAACTTTTAAGATGTGATGAGAAAGAGGATGTTTGCTTGTGGCTGAGGCTTGCTTGGAGGTTTCTAGTTGGTAGTGTCTGTATGTTGTATGAGAGGATGTTTCATTTTCTGTGGTTGTGTGTGTCTGTTTCATGGTAGTGTCTGTCCTGTATGTATGTGTGTGTGTGTGTGTGTGTGAGGATGTTTCATGGTAGTGTATGTTCCGAATGTTGTATGTGTGTGCGTGAGGACGTTTCAGGGTAGTGTCTGTATGTGTGTGTGAGGATGTGTCATGGTAGCGTCTGCATGTTGTACATGTCTGTGAGGATGTTTTATGGTAGTGTCTGCATGTTGTGTGTGTGTGTGTGTGTGTGTGTGTGTGTGTGTGTGTGTGTGTGTGTGTGTGTGTGTGTGTGTGCGTGTGTGTGCGTGTGTGTGTGTGTGTGTGTGTATGTTTGTGTGTGTGTGTGTGTGTGTGTGTGAGGATGTTTCATGGTAGTGTCTGCATGTTGTACATATGTGTGCATCTGTGTGGATTGGCAGGAAGAGGAGCGGAGGCTGGCTCTGGTCATGGCACGCAAGGAGGAAGAGAAACGACGGGAAATGAACAAGGTGGCCATCCTCAAGGTGAGGGTTTATTTCCCCTCTACCCCCCCCCCCCCCCCCTTCCTATCTCCTGTCTGGTTTTTCTCCCTAAATAAACCATACTGCTAGGCAACGAGCATGCACATGCATGCATGTATGTACACACATATACACTCATGCATGCACACATGTGCACAGGCATACATGTGCACACACACATTAGCACACACGTCACACACACATGCACAAACACAACACACGCTTATTCCTGCGGGTGCAACACACCATCATTTATACCTTTAACGCTTCTTCTCAATCCCTCCTTTCCTGCCTTGCAGGAGAAGCGGCGCCTGGCCATCAACAACGCGAAGCGCCAGTGGGAAACCATGCAGGGCTCTCTGCTCTCCCGCACCGGCAAGATGGTGAGGGCCCCCGAACTCTACGCCAACCACCTGGGCTCTCTCCCCTCCGCCTCCGACATGTTCTCCAGCCCGTTTCAGCACGATGACGACGCGGAGCTCGTCTCTGTCACAAGGTTTGTGATGGGATAGTCTTTAGGCTGATTGATGTGGATGTGCGCTGGAAGAATGTGGGTGTCTTTGGCTGGGTGATGTTAAACTGATTTGTGTGGCGTGATGATGATGGAAAGTTTTGTGTATTTCAGTGACACAGACTGATTGATTTGGTGATTTGTTCCAGCCCCCTACCCCCATCCTTTAAAAGAAAAAAAAACCTTTCTTTCTTTTAGATCTCTAACCCCCCACCCTTCTCATTCTCAGCCACCTCAACTTTCACACAGCCCCTGAGCTCTGGTGATTCTTCGTTCACTGTTGCTTTACGTCCATAGAAACCATGACTATCACAGGTGGGGTAGCCCAGACTACCACCTTGACTTTCACACAGCCCCTGAGCTCTGGTGATTCTTAGTTCACTGTTGCTTTATGTCCGTAGAGACCATAAGGACTCTCAGGGATGGGGAGTCCAGGACTGCCACCTTGACTTTCACACAGCCCCTGAGCTCTGGTGATTCTTAGTTCACTGTTGCTTTATGTCCGTAGAGACCATAAGGACTCTCGGGGATGGGGAGCCCAGGACGGCCACCTTGACTTTCACACAGCCCCTGAGCTCTCACCAGTTATCTGTCAACAAAATGTTGGACCAGCGAATCAACTATATATTTTTATGCATTGCATAATAATAATAAATGCATTTCTAATGCGCCAAATCCCTCTACGACTATACATGTGTGAGGCTAAAAAAAAAAACTATGCATGAAAGATTACAACAGCACCCAGCCTAATTCCCCTTGCCCTCCTCTGTATGCATCCACACATGTGCACGCACACACGCACACGCACAATCTCACAACCCCTCATGTCCCCTTTTTGTTCCCAGTCTCTCAACACCTCCCATCCTCCCAAAATCATCAGTCAGCCAGTGAAGACGTCAGCAGCAAAATCATAAAATCAAGTACAGCATCCAGTGCCTGTGAAAGGGTTTTAGAGTATACAATTGTATGATAAGACTGCCTGATAAGACTGTGCAGTGAGCACAATGCTAACAAGCACCAATGTGGTTGGTGTGCAGTAGTGACAAGCGAGCCAGTCGGCCAGGCAGCGCCCACAGCAACCTCACTGACCTGTCGCAGGAAAGCATGCGTGACCTCGATCGTCCTCGCACTGCACAGCGTCGCACGGACAGCAAGTCTTCTTCCAAAGAAACCGTCATATTTGGGTGGGTGTAGCATATGTGTGTGTACGTTTGTGGGTGGATGTGTGGGCGTTTGTGCACGTGTGTTGTATGTAGGGGTGTGTGTGTGTATGTATGTGTGCATGTTCACCATGACTTTATCTCCCATGATTCTGTGAGGAATCTGATCACATGAGAGAGCTTTGCGCACAAAATCACTTTTGCTGTGAAGTTTGTCACATGCGGACTGTCCAGACTCAGACTCTTTCTCTTTATTTGAAGCTCTTGGGTCATAGTCTTTCATTCTTGTCATCTCTACATTTTTAGGTAGGGGAAAAAAAAATCTTCACTCTGTTTGCAAATTGATTTGTTCAAACATGTTCAGTTTGACCTACTCAGGCCAAATATGGGTTTGATCATGTTACCAGTACTGCATCACCATTTTTTGGGGTTACCTCTCCGATTTGACGCTTTTGTATTTATTTGTAAACATTCTTTTGTGCTAAATTTGGCCCATAGATCATCACATTTGTTGTTGTTGGCAGGTTGTTGTTGTTTTCTACTGCAGTTGGCGCCATCTTGTTACAGCACTTTTGTCTGCCTTGACGCAGATTCTTGCATCACCTTTAATAATGGACATTTATCGTGCTTTCACAAATGCCCTGAGCACTCACATGATACACATTAACCTAAATACAATATTCTATACACATATAATGATATATACATTAGCACAGTCCTACCAAAACACTTTGCATAAAATAAATGAATGTTTTCAGTTTGGCTTTAAAAGATGATAGGGTTGATCAGTGTCTTGTGGGACTGAATTCCAAATGTGGGGTCCAGAGCAAGAGAAAGTGCAAAAACTATGAATCTTCTGTTTGTATTGCTTGATTTTCAGTGTGCAGGTGTGAGAAGAAGAGTGTAGTGTATGGGACGGGGTGTAGATGTGTAGCAGTTGAGAGAGGTAAGCAGAACCAGAACCATAGCATCATAGCATTCACACAAAGACAAGCGACTTTAAATTTTAGATATATTCTGAAATGAGAAGCCAGTGGTTTTTTTAGGAGAGGTGTTGAGTGGTGGTGGCAGGGTGCCAAGAGAACAAGTCTTGCAGCAAAGTTTTGATTTTTCTGGAGAGGTTGGATGACAGAATTAGGTGTACCCATGAGGAGACAGTTACAGTAGTCAAGCTGTGAGAGGATATAGGAAGTAACAAGAATCTTGGCTGCATCTTCAGTGAAAAACCTGAGGATTGAACTAATGCATTTAAGCTCGAAATAAGCAGTTTGACAGATTCTTCTTTGTGGACAGGTTTGAGTCGAGAATGAATCCAAGGTTCCTGGCAGAATCAGAGAAGGGGATGTTGCGAGAGCTGAGAGTAATCGAGTCAGGGAGGAAAACAGTTGAAGGTTTCAAGGAAGACGAAAAGGGAAAGAGAAGAGTTTCTGTTTTGTCATCGTTAAGTTTGAGTTGATTTTTGGTCATCCATGTTTTAATGTCATCAAGTTCTTTGGTGAGGTTGGTCACTTCACTGAGAGGAGCAGATTTCTGGATATGTGTATCATCCGCAAAAAGCTGATGATTTACAAAGTGGTTAGCTATATTGGAGAGAGGTGTCATGTACAGGACAAAGAGAACGGGCCCCATACTGAGCCCTGGGGCACATTGTACATGAGATGTGATGGTGATGAAGACGAGTTATTGACTGAAGTGGACCAATACCAGTCTGAGAGATATGACTGAAACCATTGGAGTGCAGTAGACTGAATGCCAAAAACAGAATTCAGGTGTGAGAGGAGAATTTGGTGGTCAATAGTATCAAAAGCTGCAGAAAGCTCTAACAAAAGAAGAACATAAATGTTGTCATTGTCCAGAGTGGAGAGGATATGATTTACAACACGTAACAAAATGGTCTCTGTGCCGTGTCCTGCTCAACAGGGTGACTGAAAGGGGTTGCTGAGGTTGTTTTCTTGGAGATGGGAGAGACGTTTGTGGAGAACGACTTTTTCAAGGAAACTTAGAAATGGGGCAGTAGTTTTTCAAAAGATTTTTGTCGTGATGGCTTTTTCAACAGAGATTTGATGATGGCAGTCTTCAGACCACGTGGTATAATGCCAGTGGTAAGAGATGTGTTGATGATGTTTGTGATGGTCGGCAAGAGGATGTCAAGGTTTTCATAAAGAAGCATGGTGGGAATAGGATTGAGTTCACAAGACTTGGCGGGTGCTCTGTTGATTATTTTTAAGACAAATTCATATGTGACAGGCTCAAAAGTTCTCAAGGGATATCCAGCGAAAGAGGTATCAGGGTAAGCAGTTGGGTTTGGAGGAGGAAAAATTCTGATGGTGCGGATTTTCTAGGTGAAGTAATCAGAAAAGACATTCGGGAGGTCGTCAGTCGAACGTCGAAGGAGGCAGTGGGAAAAGGTGTTTTGCTGAGAATGGTGTTTTGAGAGAGCTGTTTGCCTAGAAGTGACACAGTACAGATCGCCTTTGGAGTGATTACTATCCCGTGTTGGGAGACTGTATGAAACGACATTTGCTGGTCTATTTCTGACAAAGGAAGTCTGGGAAAGGATGACCGTGTCAGTTTTGAACACGTCACGTAACTGTAAAACTGGTTTCAGCGCTATCTTGTCAGTTACCGCTCTTTTTTGTCAACCTTACACAGATTCTCGCACCACCTTCAGAGTGACACATACGGGTTGCCTCACAATAATACACATAAACATACACTGACTAAATTAAATACTGAACATGCATCAGTCCCAATAAATTCCAAAACTCTTCTTCTTCTTTCTCCTTCTTTCTGCCCGTATCACTATTAACGCTGTGCAGTACTCTAAAATGATAGTAATGGCCAGCTTTGTGGCCAATGGTCATTTAATGGAAGAAGAAGAAGAAAGTGAAAGTGTGTAGGGATACAAAATGGCGGATGCCGGCAATTCAGGAGAGAATAAGTCGGGGGGAAACAGACTTGCGACGCGGGGGAGCAGAAGAAGTCGGGGAAAGCTGAACTGTGGGATGGAACGACTACATCTTCTGCAAAAGATTCGGACTTGAAAGCAAACTGGATGCAATACTTGTGAGTGTAGCAAACATTCCTGAGCAGAACATAGCGTTGTCAGCCAGAGTGGCTGCCCTTGAACAACCTACTTCGCAAACTTCAGCAGATCGTTCCCGCGATCACTTTGATTCAGGTCGGGGACCTGATGTAGGTTTTTCACATGTATGAAAACTTCAAATAGAGCTTGAAATTGATGATGAGAATTGTGATGAGGAAATAGAAGATTGTTTGGACTTTGAAGTGATATGCAAGGAGGCAGTCCCGGCAATAATTTCCGACCGTCTCCTTGGATATTACCGCAACTGACCATCTTAGACGACTAAGCTTTCAAGCGTGACACACGTCTGAGTGGTATTCAAGATAAGGTTATTACCGGTTGTTTAAACATTGTCAGTTCTTTGTTGTCAGATTTCAGTCAGAAAAAGAACAGAATTTAGCAGTTCTTTAAAAGGTTTTTGACATGCTTTCAGATGTGACCAGGTCACTTATGGCTGAGTCACAGCGACTCATATTATAAAGGCTTGTTGCAACTGTGTAGGGAAGCTCATAGAACTTGTTTGAACAAGGGTTCATCATTTAATGTAATCAAAGCTTGAACTTCAAGCAGTATTTCAATGAATTTCTGCTGGGTGAAGACCTTGCCAAGACTGAGAGTTGAGGAAACTGTTAAGAGCACGAAAATGATCAACAAGCTGACTGTTCAAAAACAAAACAAACGTTTTGTTTGTTTGTTTGTTTGTTTGTGTTTGTTTTGTTTTTGAACACTCAGCTTGTTGATCATTTTCATGCTCTTAACAGTTTATTTAACAACAACAACAAAAGGGGGGTGGAGGGGGGGGGGTTAAATAAGACATCAGAGTCCTTTTCCTCAGTTTCAGCAGATGTGCAGGTTGGTTTCTCCCTTCTCAAAATACATAATTCAGGGAGAGAAAACAAATCAAGTTTCTTACATGTTTGCAAAAATTTCACCAGTGGTAGATATATATATATGCCATATTTATGATATGGATTTTGAGCCAAGTTGAAAGGGTCAGGCTTGATTTTTGTGAAGATCCCAGACCTGCTCATGAAAAAAAAAAAATGAAAAAAAAAAATCTCACTAATCTCAGTTTAACTTTAAGAAGAAAAGTTGATGGGGAGGAGATCCAGACGCTTCTCAGGAAAGATGTTGTTTGCGAGGCAGAACCAGAAACTGGCCAGTTTCTTTCAAATGTGTTTCATCAGGAGACGAAAGATGGAACTGTCAGAATGATCCTGAATCTGAACAATTAAAAAGATTCAAAATCAAAAGATTCATTTGAAAAGGGATTGTTATGAAGCAGGACTGCTTTTGTGCATCACTGGATCTAAAACCATAAAGGATGCTTACCATTCAGTGAAAAGTCACCCAAGTTTCACCAAATTCTTTAGGTTCATGTTTTAATGACAGACTTTTTGAATTTGTGGCTTTAATTCACAAGTTGTCTCCTGTCTATGGGCCTTAGGCTTTCACCAGTCTGATGATATTAACAACACTGCTGCCAAGTGATACTTCCATGGAATGTCAGGAGATGGTCTCCAAGGCCTGTGAAGTTTTGGATAACTTGGGATGTACGATTCACCCTGTCAAGTCAGTTTTTAAACCGTCACAAACCATTGAATTCTTAGGGTTTCAGCTTGATTATCACAACATGTTGGTCTCTGTGGAGACTTTGACTTCAGCTGAGACAGATAAGATCAGACAGGTTTGTTTGTATTTGTTCAGGAATTTTATCTATATTAGACAATTAATAGAAGTAATTGGTCAGCTAGCTGCTGCTCAACCTGGAGTCTGGATAGCTGCCCTTTTCTTTAAGTGCCTGGAATCTGTCAAAGATTGTGCCCTCAAAGCAGAGAATGGGAACTACGATGCTAAGATTGAAGTACCTCAGGTTGCAAAGGAGGATCTTACATTGTGGATTTTTGACAGTCACAATGGAAACTAGTTTTCTTCCACGGTAAACAGAAATAAACCTTCTGTTTGTGTGAAATCTGATGCATCAAATGGTAAAACAACAGGAGGAATATGGATGAGTGAAGAAAGTGCTTTGCACATCATTTTGCACATTAAAATCCTTTTGCAATAACTTGTCCAGTTGTACTATTCTGTTACAAACAGACAGCAGTACTGCTGTCTCCAGCATCAGTCACAAGGGTAGCACAAAGACTGACTTACATAAGTTATATGAGATTACCAGACACGTTTGGCTTTAGTGTTTGCCCTCTCGGAACTTTGTGGTTGCATTTCATTTCACATTTGCCCCGAAAAGATAACATAGAGGCTGACTTGGAGTCAACTCACTTTCAAGAGTTGACAGACGTCAGATTGAGTGACACCTGAACAAGGTTGTTTTTGAAGCCATCTCAGACCAGTTGGGGAGTGTTGAGAGTTGTGAGATTGACCTTTTTGCCTTGAGAGTTAATGCTCAGCTGAACAAATTTGTTTCCAGGAAACGTGACCCGTATTGCTTCTGCTGTGGATGTCCTTAGCCAGGACAGGGCAGACTTTAGGACTTATTGTTTCCCGCTCTTTGGTCTTTTTCCGAGAGTTCTACAGAAATTAGAAGGGGATGAAGCAGACGTGAGAGTGAAGTGATGCTTAATGCCCTCAGATGTCAGTTGACATATTAGGGACAAGTTGTGACCAATGCTGAAGCACGGTTCAGTAATTCTATACGTCCATGGAAACCAGAAGGCTCGTTAGGACGGACAGCCCAGGACGGCCACCTTGACTCTCACACAGCTCCTGAACTATGGATGAAGCAGATTGCATGTCATTCCTTTATGAACTACCCCGGGTTTGGGTCCTGAAGTTACTCCGCTTGCTTACTGATTTTCCAGTTCTTCCTTCCAGAACAGACCTCCTGTGCCACCCACTGACAGGACAACACCATCTGTTGAAAACAGTGAAGCCCATGGCATGTGCCTTATACAGGAAATGCTGGAAAAGGCAGAGCATTCCAAGAGATGCTGCCAGATAAAAAAAATATATTAAGAAAATCAAATTCAAATGCCTTGAAACTGAAAGAATGCATGAAGCAATGCTATGACTCTGTATGAGTTATATATATATCAAAAGATGGGTACAACACTGCCTTGAATGGGCAAAAAATCCCTTTGGTCCCTCTGCAAATGAACTGATTAATTTCCTCACTAGACTTTACAAAGAGGGCAAAGGATACAACACTTTGAACATGGCGCACAGTGCTGTCTCAACACTGTCCTTAAATCGAAACTGCTCAGTGGGCAACCATGCTCTTGTCCAAAAAATGTTTAAGGGGCATGTTTGATAGATGGCCAACTTTCCCTGAACTGTTATTACATGGGATGCAGATTTAGTGCTAAACATTTTGAAGAAGTGGTCTCCTGCAAATAGCCTGTCACTTCAACAGTTGACGATTAGAGTTGTCCTCTTGTGGTTATTGGTATCAGGACAACATGGACTTGTAACATGCAATTCTCTGCTAAGTTGGCTGTGTGGGGGAAACTTTTCCCATTGTTTATTTTAGTCTGGAATATATATAAATGCAAGTCGCACATGATCAAATTCCTCACAGAATCATGGGAGATAAACGTCTTTTACAAAATTAAGACTAATTTACCTTAAGCACAGTCTATTTATAATTTTGTCCACGATGATGAAGTGAGGAGGAGATCAGATGCCTCTCTCATGGTTCTGTATTGTTGGGATGGGTTTGCTGCTTCCGATCTGCTTCTTTTCCCCACCCTTGATCTCTTCCTCTGTTTTCTGCACCATTTGCATGTCTTTAAAATGTGATTTTGCATGGGCAGCTCTCTCACGTGATAGCTTCCTCACTTATCGTGGTTGACAAAAGGACAGTTTGACTGTGTGTACATGTGTGTGTGTGTGTGCATGCTTGTGGTAGCTGCCTGCAGAAGCGTGTGCACAGCTTTCATTTTTATGTTGGTATCAAAAATTAAAAAAACTGCCCTGGGTGTCCAGCCCCAACACCAATGGCGGTGCTGGAGAAAACCTCAACATGGTGGCCGAGCTGGAGGAGGACACACTGAACCTTTACGGCCCGCTGGCCCTGGGGGCCTTTGACCGCAACTGGGGCCTGCAGGCTGCTGGTGCTGTCACCACCATCAGCTTCAAGTTCATCGACTTTGATGAGATCTGCAAACAGATCCATAAAATCCGCTCTCGCTTTCCCAGCACCCAGGTAGGTTAATCGGCAGACTCCTAGTGCCAGTTTACGACATGCTTTCCTCCTACAGCTGCCGTAATTGGTTAGGCTGTGGGTCTTGGAAAACGGTAGTAATAATGGATACTTATACTTAGAGCGCCTAACCTGCACAGGCCCTAAGCGCTCACACACTCTTTAAATGCACATATTTTCTAAATTAAATGCATACAATATGAACACACACATACACGCAGCATGCACGCACGCGCACACGCACACACACACACACACTGACACAATCAGCTAACAGACACATTTTTTGCTGGTGCTGAAATGGCAGTAAGTTTGTAACGGACAACTGAAGTTTATATCAGGCAATTATTTTTTAACCGCCCATGATGCCCGGCCATGCCAGCACAAATAAAACCGAAATCATTTGAACGGAGACGGAACTTGTTTTTCACCCTGGGACAGGTGTACCTCATGTTTATGTGTGCACTTTGACACTCAGTTGCTTCCACAGTCTCGTTACTAATATTAGTACCCAACCTTTCCAGGGGCCACTGATGGCACTGGTGTACAGATTGCAATAAGTACAGATAAGGAGTGCCCACTTGAGTGGCGTAGCCAGTTCTGGCAGAATTTGGAGAAAGGTGCCAGAAAGTGTCTCCAAATGCCTATGCTGGAATGTGCATTCATCACACAGATGTTCACTTAATTGATTTATTTATTGAATGGCTATGTGTGTGTGTGTGTGTGTGTGTGTGTGTGTGTGTGTGTGTGTGTGTGTGTGTGTGTGTGTGTGTGTGTGTGTGCATGCTTTTGTTCATGCATGCATGCATGTGTATGTCTGAATGCTTTCAGTGCCGAATTTTTCCATTGGATCAGTCCACTTTTTTTGTGGGGGGGGGGGGGGGGGGGGCTTACTGGTCTTGGCTGTTTTTGGAAACTTGGGGGGGAAGGGGTGTCCTCGGGAGTGTCTTCTGCTCCCAGAAAAGTCACATGAGTTCTACCCCATTGCTTCACATCGGTGTTTTCAGAACCTGATTTTCGCCAACACCAACGTGCACAGCCTACAGCAGATCAACGCACTGACAGCTGTTCGCAGCCTGGATCAGCTGACCATCGAGCTGGACGGCAACCCCGTCACCAAGTTCACCCTCTGGAGGCTCTTCACCGTCTACCGCCTCTCCCACTTCAACCTCAAGAAGATCAACGGCGTGGAGGTAAGGAGGTGGAGGAGCTTGTTGGCATTGTTAGCATTCCTCTAGCTGAAAGATGTGGAAGTTTTAGACCCTCTAGCTAAAAGGTGTGGATGAAAGGGAGGGGGGAGGAGCTTGTTAGAGTTCCTCTAGCTGAAAGGTGTGGAGGTAAGGGAGCGGGGAGGAGCTTGTTAGCGTTCCTCTAGCTAAAAGGCGTGCTTGAAAGGGAGGGGGAGGAGCTTGTTAGAGTCTGTCTAGCTAAAAGGCGTGCTTGAAAGGGAGGGGGAGGAGCTTGTTAGAGTCTGTCTAGCTAAAAGGCGTGCATGAAAGGGAGGGGGAGGAGCTTCATGAAAGGGAGGGGGAGGAGCTTGTTAGAGTCCGTCTAGCTAAAAGGCGTGCATGAAAGGGAGGGGGAGGAGCTTGTTAGAGTCCGTCTAGCTAAAAGGCATGTATGAAAGGGAGGGGGGAGGAGCTTGTTAGAGTTCCTCTAGCTAAAAGGCGTGCATGAAAGGGAGGGGGAGGAGCTTGTTAGAGTCCGTCTAGCTAAAAGGCGTGCATGAAAGGGAGGGGGAGGAGCTTGTTAGAGTCCGTCTAGCTAAAAGGCGTGCATGAAAGGGAGGGGGAGGAGCTTCATGAAAGGGAGGGGGAGGAGCTTGTTAGAGTCCGTCTAGCTAAAAGGCGTGCATGAAAGGGAGGGGGAGGAGCTTGTTAGAGTCTGTCTAGCTAAAAGGCGTGCATGAAAGGGAGGGGGGAGGAGCTTGTTAGAGTTCCTCTAGCTAAAAGGCGTGCATGAAAGGGAGGGGGAGGAGCTTGTTAGAGTTCCTCTAGCTGAAAGGCATGTATAAAAGGGAGGGGGGAGGAGCTTGTTAGAGTCCGTCTAGCTAAAAGGTGTGGATGAAAGGGAGGGGGGAGGAGCTTGTTAGAGTCTGTCTAGCTAAAAGGCGTGTATGAAAGGGAGGGGGGAGGAGCTTGTTAGAGTCTGTCTAGCTAAAAGGTGTGGATGAAAGGGAGGGGGGAGGAGCTTGTTAAGAGTCCGTCTAGCTAAAAGGTGTGGATGAAAGGGAGGGGGGAGGAGCTTGTTAGAGTCCATCTAGCTAAAAGGTGTGGAGGTAAGGGCGGGGGGAGGAGCCTGTTGGCTTGTTAGCATTCCTGTAGCTAAACGGTATGGAGGTAAGGGGAGGGGAGCTTGTTAGAGTTCTAGGTAAAAGGCGTGGAGGTAAGGGAACTCAGAACTCAGAACTTTATTACACAAGGATGGGGGTGGGGGGGAGGGGGGAGGAGCTTCTTGTCATTGTTAGTGTACCTCTAGCTAAAATGCATGGAGATAAGGGAGGGGGTAGGAGCTTGTTAGGGTTCCTTTAGCTAAAAGGCATGGAGGTAAGGGAGGGGGGAGGAGCTTGTTGGCTTGTTAGCATTCCTCTAGCTAAAAGGTGTGGAGGTGAGGGAGGAGCTTGTTAGCATTCCTCTAGCTAAAAAGGTGTGGAGGTAAGGGAGGAGCTTGTTAGCATTCCTCGAGCTAAAAAGGTGTGGAGGTAAAGGAGGAGCTTGTTAGCATTCCTCGAGCTAAAAGGTGTGGAGGTAAGGGAGGAGCTTGTCAGCATTCCTCTAGCTGAAAAGCCTCGAGGTTCAGCCAGTGTTGGGTGAAAGGAGAGTGGGTGCGACCGTTTTCCCCGCACCTGTTCACATTCCTGAGGATTTCAGACTAATGGAGTTTGTTATAGAGTCATGAAGGTTACTGTGGCTGAAAGTGATCCTGACATGGAACTCTTACTGTAGCTGACACCTTGCTGTGGCCCCAATGTTCTGGCTAGAAACATCAGCTGTGACGTTTGTTAGCACTTGTGTTTTAAAGGGTACAGTACGTGATACGATGGTTATTATCCTTTCCTATAATTTATTTTTGTGCTTGAATGGCATGGGGCTCCTGTAAAACGAGCCATCATGGTTTAATCTCACCTTGTTTTTCCCTGCTCAGGTATCCGCCGCCGACATCATCAACGCCGAGCGACTGTTTGGACCTATGGCTCACCTTGTCACTTCGCAGCTGCCTCAGTTCCGCCTCACCTTGCTGGTCGGGGACTCACGGAAAAAGCAGATGGCCGCCCTCGGGGAAGAGGGCAAATCACGCAAAGGGGACAAGGGGGATAAGTCTCATGTGGAGCAAGCAGGGAGAGCTGCATTTACCTACACTCCGCCTGACGTGCGAGCGGCAAAACAGGTCCGTGGCGGGTTTGAGGGTGTTTACGTTGTAGAGCAGCAGTTGATGAATGGCCAGTGGAACAACCAAATTTTGGTGTGTGTCAGATGTCATTTATAAGCAGGTGATTGATGAGCAGAATGACCAAGTTTCAAGCTCTGCATGAGTTTTAGATCTGCTTTAAAAAAAGAGGGGTGGGGGGGCTTGAAAGTTTAGTATCAGAATAATTTGATTAAGTTTAGTCTCTACTGTGGGTCTGTGATCATTGTCCTGAGCGTGAACAACCAAGTTTTGATTTATGTGAAACAGGTGGATTTAGTTACAGTGTTAGTGTTGATAAAAAGTTTTGGAAAGTTTAGGAGTGGCTTGATATCGTATGTAAGGGGAACCAGACACAAGCTAGCCTGAAAACAGAGAAAACGTGCAAATCTTTTCATCTGCATGCTTCATGTGGTTGTTCTGCTGATATTTACACAAAAGAAGTATCTTTTTTGCTTTGAATTTGAGCTCCTCGGAGTGTAGCCATGCTGGTTGGCTCGTTGGCCTCTAACACGTTTCATAATTTAGCCACACATGCTGCCTTGCAAATGATGAGCAAAAACAGATCGGCCTGTAACGTATTTGATACTTTAGCCACGCATGCTGCCTTGCAAATGATGAGCAAAAACAGATTGGCCTGGAGCACATTTGATACTTTAGCCACACATGCTGCCTTGCAAATGATGAGCAAAAACAGAGCGGCCTGTAACACATTTGATACTTTAGCCACGCATGCTGGCATTGTCTGTTATA
The DNA here is from genome assembly GCA_963584105.1 of Alviniconcha strummeri. Classification (NCBI taxonomy): domain Eukaryota; kingdom Metazoa; phylum Mollusca; class Gastropoda; family Provannidae; genus Alviniconcha; species Alviniconcha strummeri. Next base: position 14,648,948 of record OY757550.1, on the reverse strand, counting down.
TCACTGATACAGACTTTGGGGCAGAATATGGCAGCATTCATGGTCATGTTTTCACGACTTTCAAACATAAGTTTCCTACAAACAGGATGAGGAATGGAGTGAAACACTGCTGCATGTGTATTTGTTACTTCCATTCCTGTGGACAGGACCCTTCATGCTTGTTCAGCCTGGTTCCCCCTTTTCAGTGTCCACCATGAATCTGTATCATCATCCCGTTTCCTTTTCTGCATTGGCAGGAGGCGGAGGGCAAGCGCGACTTCACCAGGGCCTACCTGAATGAGATCACCAAGGAGGCTGTGTTCTCGGACCGCAAGCGTTTGGAGCTGGTGCGGATATGGCCTGCCATGTTCTACAGCATGGTGCAGTCGGCCGTCACGCAGTTGATGGACAATGACTCGTATGGCAAAAACGCGCTGGATGCTCTCCACCGCAGCTAGTGGTGGGGAGGTGGTGGCTGTGCGGTCCATTGGAATGCTGTGTAGCGGTGTTGTTGTTGATTGAATGACTGCAATGCGTCAGAGACTGGGGTTTAACTCTGTGCTGACGGACCTCCCAGGTGTGTGGTGGCTGCTGCTCAGCGTTCTGTTTGCATGCGATGGAGCCCCAGCCTGGCACTCCTGCAACCCAAGCATTGTGACTCTGTTGTCTGTGTTCGACAGTGTGCATTCAAATAAAATTGCACTGAAACTGCTACATCTGCATGTGTTGTAGCTCTGTGCGCAGTGTGGTGTGTGTCGGTGTGGTGGAGTGCAGCAGCAAAGGGTTAACTAATGTAGGGTGTGGTAGAGTGCGGCCAGAACGGGTTAACCTATGTTGTAACCTGCCTTGATTTGCATTTCTTCAGATCATGTTTGATGTTGAAAGAGACGTGATCTCATGCTCTTTATTTATTTATTTTTTGTTCTTTGAAACAATGCCTCATCAAGAAAGACGAGACTGGCACTGTCGCACCATTTTTTATTTAAAAAGAAAAAAGAAAAGAAAACGAGAAGTGAAATGAGCACACCAGAAGACTGCAATCATGAATGCTTGAATCTCTATTCACACGTTTTGTTTGATCCACCTGTCTTTTAAAAAAAAAAAAAAAAATTGCAAGCAACAAAAAAAGAGCCTTTCGTGATAAAAGAAGTAAAGGTCTAAGATGCTGGTGCATCCAGACTTTGGAGCATCTTGGCTGCAGTGGAGTGGTACAGCTATGCAAAGGAGTGATTTTGCCGGAGTGCGTACTGGGACTGCTGCTTGTTCATGTGGCAAGTGGTTTTTGCGACGCAATTTCTTTGTGCTTGATTGTCAGTTCAGGATTCCTTCAGGAATGCAAGGAGTGGACATTGTGATCTCATTTCAAACAGGTTTTGCAAACTGCGGGATGTCAATTTGGTGTAAGACTTTTGTATGATGTGGCAAGGTTGCTTTTGTTGTTGTTGCTAGAGATAGATCAAAATCAAGGAGATAGATCAAAATCAAGGAGATAGATCAAAATCAAGGCTATAGATCAACGTCAAAACCTCAGGATCTGATGCTTGTAGACCCAGGTGGGCCCATTTTTAGATTGACCCAACCAAACTCACAGTTCCATCTCAAGAAATGTTGTAGACAGTGACGGGACAGCAGACTCAAAATATTTCCAGTAGTCCATTGTCCTACAGAACACCAGAACAAGATCAGCATTTGGGAAGTCGTGAGCAGTCTGAAATTATTTTTAATGTGGTCCAGGGTCTTACAGAGCTCCAGAACTAGACTGGCATTTGGAGATGTCATGAGACAGTCGTCTCAAATTATTCCCTGTGGTCCAATGTCTTGCAGAACACTAGGATGAGATTGGCATTTGGGAACAGCCACGAGACAGCTTTTTCCTGTGATCTAGCATCTTGCAGAACCCCAGAACAAGACTGCCACTGAGAACAGTCCTGAAACAGTTTTTTTTTCCCCTATGGTCTAGCATCTTGCAGAACAGTAGTATAGTTGTTGATAGTCCCGAGACAGTGTATAACTCTTTCCCCTGGTCCAGTGACTTGCAGAACGATACCATGATCAGGAAGATCAGGAACTGCAGAGGAAAGTTCAGAATCCAGATTTACACAGACTGACAAGCAGTCTGGAGTGCTTTTTTGTTTTGTTTGTTTGCTTTTCTGATCAAAAGAAAAATGTTGCAGTATTTGGGGGGGGGGGGGGCAAGTGATGCCTGGTTTGGCGTATTTATTTGGACTTGTGCTTGTGGTTATGCAAACTCAAATCTATTCAGCAAACAAGCTGACTTTTGGAAAACATTCCATAATCCATTATGTAAATAGGAAAAGTGACACAAAGCAAACAGCGCTAATCAAGAAGGGACATTATTCATTGTTTTCGTTGTTTCTCTGGGCCATTTTGTGGTGCTTGCGGAAAGAAAGAAAAAAGTTATAAACTGACATGATCACCTGTTCTATTCCCTTTTTTGCCTTTTTATTAAAATTTTTTATTTTGTGACATTGACATGGTTGTACATAATTTATTAATTTTAAATGTGCAGTCGTTTGCAATTGCAGCTTTTTGTTACTGTGTATGTGTTAGTTTCTTTTTGTTACAGTTTTAGCTTCCAGTTGCGAACTTTTGCTTCAGTTTCTTCAGATCACTGCAGGAGCCTATATTCTCCAGTTTATTGTCATTCGTGATGATCATTTACCCATTCAGGGACTCTGTGACAGGGCTGTGTTAAAAGCCTGTTGCCAAATATTCAGTGGCTCACCTCATCTCTGGTGCTCCTCTGTATGCGCAATGTCATTCCTGGATAATCAGGGTGTTTTATGTGTGTGTGTTTGTTTATCCCCTAGAGAAATTCAGATTCTTTTCCCCAGGGAAACCACCTTTGACAGTCGTGCAACAAATTTTTACTAAGAATAATTCAAATATTTATGAAGCGCAAAATCTTGTCCATAGAGACTGTTGTAAGCACATACACACACATACACATACATGCATGCACACACGCACGCATGCATGCATGCATGCAGGCACCTGCACACACAAACATACAAAGCTTAGTATTAAAGGGGAAACCAAACTGAAGATACAGGTTGGCCTAAAAATGTCAAAAAATGAGCAAATAATATTTTCATCTGCGTGCTCAGTTTGGTTATTCTGTCAATATTTATATGAGTGAAAGTACTTTTTTTTTCTTTTTTTTGCTTCAGTTTGGGCTCCGCAGGGCGTGGCCATGTTGGTTCGCTCTGTACCAGTGTGGAGCAGGAAAGGGTTGTCTCATTGCATGCTTGATATTTTTACCACACAATCCGGCCTAGTTCATGACTTCACTGATATAGACTGCTGGGCATGAAAGCAACACTTGGTGTCGTGTTTTAACTACTTTCAGACACCAGTTTTTTTGCCAACCGGAAGCACAGTTATACTGAAAGTGACGGTGATTCGTTGGCTTGAACAATCTCATACACTTGGTGAACCCAGACATCAATGCAGCCACTTGTATATGCATTTTTTTTTTTCAAGAGTAACTGGTGTCACCTGCTTTCCTGGGAAGAGAGCATTTTCCCCTTCATCAGAACAAAGCATGGTTAGCTGTTGTTGTTTTTTTGGTCACAACTTAGAAGGCATGCTTTTTTCCGTGTAACTTCAGGGTTTAAATGCAGAAGGTGGTGTTGACTGCATTATAATGATCACAAAGAGTTTTTTTTTTTTTTCCTTTCTTTTTTAAATATATATTTTGTTTAACTTTCTTAATGTATTAAAATATTTATTTGTGACACTTGTGTTTTCATGCATTTGCCTGGGAAATTGAAGTTGTTTCAGCTGTTCATTGGTGATGATGAGGATAATGTCTTGTGCAGATGTCAAGTGTCTTAGTTACCCATTGCCAATGATTCGGATGTGACCCCCTGTGAACGGGAACTGTCTTCTCTGTCCATTCAGGGTGATGAGGATGTCCCATGTGGATGGGAACCATCTTAGCCATGCTGGTGGTGATTGGAACATCCCATGTTAATGTGAGAATCAAGTGTCTTAGTTGCTCATTGCTGATGACGAGAATGTTCTCTCATGTGAATTGGAACTATCTTGTTTGTCCATTCAGGGTGACAAGGATGTCACCTGTGAATGGGAACCATCTTAGCATGTTGGTGGTGATTGGAACGTCCCATGTGAATGTGAGAATCAAGTGACTTAGACGTCCTTCGCTGAAGAGGATGATGTCCTGTGCGGGTCAGAATCATCTCAGCAGGAACTGGTGATGTTTGGGACATGCCATGTGAATGTGAATACATTGGTGATGTTTGGGACATGCCATGTGAATGTGAATACATTGGTGATGTTTGGGACATGCCATGTGAATGTGAATACATTGGTGATGTTTGGGACATACCGTGTTACTGTAAAGTGTCTTAGTTGTCTGTTGACGATGACAAGGACGTCATCCCATGTAAATGTGAGATGGAATGAGATAAATTATACACACAGAACTGTCAAAAAGAGGAATAAGAGATATATACCCATTAATGTTGGAAGAGAGAGAGTGTGAGTGTGTCTATCATGGAACCCTCTCGAAAAGAACTCCTTTAACCTTTGCTGTACCTCCCCCCCTCCACCCTACCCCCCGCCCCCATGGATTACCCTACGGGTGTCTGTACACCCACACTTTTCATGCAAAGCCTTTTGACTATAAACTGACTGGAAAACTGCTGCATAATTTATATTCCACTCTTATCAGTGGGACCCATGACACTTCTTTGTGTGGGGTCCCCTTTAAACCCTGATGTCACTTGAAAACGATCATTAAAAGCACTAAATTTGAAACCCTTATGCCTTTTGGTTTTCTTTTTTGCACTGGCAAGTCAAAGGTTTTTCATTAAAATGCGTAGCATTGAAGGTAGATGTGCTGTAAGATGGGGAAATATACTGTTTGCAGGTGCGTCCGTCCATCTTTCAGCCCAGAAATTTTACAGGCTGGGGCAGTGAAGGGGCTGATTTGCAGCTGTTTGTGGAGAATGATGGGTCTCTCAGGCTGGACATCCCATTATCTTTTTTTGTGGTTTGCAGCCATCTCAAACTGGTCACCATGCATACGTGAGAAAATGATTAAGTCTTGGGGAAATTACATTCGCAGGCCTTACTAAAATAATGTGGGGGTTTTGGGGTCCATGAAAACATGCCAATTCTGCATTCTAAATTTGATTGCTACAATGATAAGCTCTTGGGGACATTTACACCAGGGAAAATTTCTGGTCTATGCTTGGGCTGGATGTGGGATTCTGTGTTTACACCTGGCTAGCCCAGGACAGATGGACTCCGCTCCCGAGGAAGGCTGAGCGGAGCTTTGCACATAATCTGGGGTCATTTTAGAAGCACAAAAACTCTGGAAGTAGGACATTTAAGGTGAAGGGTTCCCGCACATTTTTCACTCCAAAACTCAAACTTTTCAGACGTATTTTTCTCTCCAAAATTCAGGGACATGTTAAGTTAGTCACCTGCGGACCTTTATATATGCACCCTCTGCCTCGCAGTTCAGATGACAAAGTAGTGCTATTTTTGGATTACAGCCACAGTACAAAACTATCCAGCTAGTTCTCAAAGTCTGAAAATTGTTGGCTTTTCAGTTTGACAAACTATTGCTTTTAAACATGTTGATTTTGTAGCTTGAAAAAGGGGCTTACCCCGAAAGTTTGCATGTTGTGTTTTGTCATAATAAAAAGTGTACAGACTTTCCAGTCCTTGAAAATGGCAGGTCATTTTCCCCAAAGCGTCAGACCTTCAGAGGCTTTAGGAACCCAGGAAGTTTGTAAGCATCATGGCAGAGACGTTGGGGTGATGATGACATCAAACTCTGACTAAAACCAGGTTTAACCCCTTCACTGTTATGATGTCTCTTGAAAACAACCAATAAAAGTGTAAAATTTGAAACCCGTAACTGTTTCCATCTTATTTTTTGCATGGTCCTGTGAAAGGATTTTCATCAAAACACATATTGAAAGTAGATGCTCTGTGAGCGGTAAATAAACTGTTTGCAGGTGCATCTGTGCATGTTTCAGCCCAAAAATTTTATAGGCTGGTGCAGTGAAGGGGTTAAATACAACAGCGGGGGACCCTGTCTTGGTGGTAGTGTAAATGGCACCTGTAAGACTTGGCAGGTTCAGCTGTGTTTGTGTTTGTATGCATGTGGGTGTAAAATAATGTAGGCGTGTTCATGCGTTCTTGTGTGTATGCGTATGGATGTAAATGTGGGTGTGTTCATATATTTTGTGTGTGTATGCGTATGGATTAAGTGTGGGTGTCCATGTGTTTGAGTGTCTGCGTATGGATGTAAATGTGGGTGTGTCCATGTATTTGTGCATACATACATATGGATGCAAGTGTGGGTGTGTATGTGTGTGTATGCGTATGGATGTAAGCGTGGGTGTGTCCATGTATTTGTGTGTGTATATGTATGGATGTAAGCGTGGGTGTGTCCATGTATTTGTGTGTGTATGCATATGGATGTAAGTGTGAGTGCATCCATGCATTTGTGTATGTGTATGGATGTAAGTGTTGGTGCATCCCTGTATTTGTGTATGCATATGGATGTAAGTGTGGGTGTGTCCAGGTATTTGTGTATGCATATGGATGTAAGTATGGGTGTAGTTATTGGCAGTTCAGTATTAGTCCACCATACCAGTGACTTCTGTAAGTATCAGCTCTGCAGATGTATTTTACTTTGCTAAAATAAAGGTGTTACAATCCACATAGTGCATGCTGTGATCCAGATTTTATTACTGAACGCATGGTATTGCTGGTCTCTGTTGTAGATCATCTCGTTGAATGAGAGTGCATGTGTTTTGTTTATTGTCTCTTCTGTGTGTATGCATTGTATGTATGTGGTGTGTGTGTGTGTGTGTGTGTGTGTGTGTGTGTGTGTGTGTGTGTGTGTGTGTGTGTGACATCCTTGGGTCCTTGACGGCCCCAGCCGTGTGCAGGATGCTGGCGCACTGGTGCCATGTCATTTGGAAGCGAGCGGTTGAGGGAACATGATGCCTGTTTGTTTGTTGTTGTTGTTGTTGTTGTGTGTGTGCATGTTGGTTTTGGTGTGTGTGTGTGGATGTGTGTGTGTGTGTGTGTGCGCTCGCGCGTGTGTGTTGTTTTTGGTGTGTGTGTGTTGTTTTTGGTGTGTGTGTGTGTGTGTGTGTGCGTGTGTGTGTGTGTGATGTGCATCCACTGGGCAATATTGTGAAGGCAACAACTCTGTGAATGAGAGTGCATGCGTTTTGTTTATTGTCTCTTCTGTGTGGATGCTTTGTATGTATGTGGTGTGTGTGTATGTGTGTAAATGTGAATGTGTGTGTGTGTGATGTGCAATCCACTGGGCAATATTGTGAAGCCAACAACTCCGTGCGTACACTTCGAGTTCACTCTTTGATCACAAGGATACTACCTCCGATGGGCACCTGTGAAAAAACAAAAAAACAAAAACAGCCACAATAAACCGATTCACAGGCAAAAACGGCAAATTTTCTGGTGACCCACTTATCCCAAGTCTGCATGTTGGTGATACTGAGAATGAAATCTTGTGTCCACAATAGAGCACAATCAGCCATGCACTTTTCAGCTGGATAGCTCTGACCACTTAGACAAGTGGAATTAAACAACAAAACCATGTCCAGACTTGCTCTTTGAACTGCACAGATTATTTTTATTTTGGATCGTGCTTTGTTTACAATGGTACCTGTACAGGCCACAAGCTTATTGAAGGAGCTGTTTGTAGCAGGCACTGACTGGCTAAAGTTTATCTTATAGCTATCAGAGGGTGGCCATGAGTTCAGCTTTAAATTAGGTTTTGGCTTCAATTTGGAGTCTGCCATTAGGGTACAGTGAGATGTCACTTTTAACCCCTGCCCCCATCTGTAATATTTCCTGGCTGAAAAGTGCACACGCATGCCTGCAAACATCAGTATAGTTTCCAGTCCATGTCCTATGTCAAACAAATCTACTTTTAATACTGTGTTTTGACAGAAATCTTTTTGGATGCTAAAGTGAGAACAAAAATGGGCTTAAGGATTTCAAATTTTGCATTTTTATCATCCGCTTTCAATTGATATCATGGCAGTGAAAGGGCTACGGCCACCTTAGAAATCTACCAAAAGTGGTCTCAGTGATGGGTCTTGGTCAGGATTTCATTTATATAAAAATATTTAATAATAATATTAATCGATAATGATTATAAAGTACTCTTCTTTAACTGGAGTTAAACTTGCCGCATTGTAAAAATTACAATCTTGTGATTAATGGTAGGCTATCAAAAAAGGCCTCTCTCTCTCTCACACACACACACGCAAGCATGCATTGATCTACACACGCTCAAACACATTTTGAAACTTCATGACATAGTCTTTTTGTCTTTTCCTTCAAGGGAACGAGGTAACCAAATCTGCTAGGAAATATATTTGCTAACAGTAAAGGGAGACAATTCACAGAAAACTGCTCTGTGTCGGTGGACAAAAACAGACCATAAATTATTTACAAACACATCAGCATGTAAAGTATAAAAATAAAAATGCTGCATGACTAGCCACTCATAGTTCAGGAGCTGTGTGCGAGTCAAGGTGGCCATCCTGAGCTGTCCGTCCTAACGAGCCTTCTGGTTTCCATGGACGTAAAGAATTATTGAACCGTGCTTCAGCATTGGTCACAACTTGTCCCTAATATGTCAACTGACATCTGAGGACATTAAACAACATTTCAACATCATGATTAGCCACATTCAAAACTCTTTATCACTAGCCACATTCAAAACTCTTAACCTCTTATCCTGGTTCACTGACTGTTACCATTTACACTAAGTGAAAAAAAAACATCCCTGCTTCAACGACAACAAAACTGCCCACCCACATTCAGCCAATCTGGATAGTGAACCGAGTCTCTCAAAAGTTAAGATGTACTCCTCACCTACATTCAATGGTTTGTACAGTTTTCAGCTTAGCATGGTGAAGTTTAGCACTGTCTTTGAATCCAGCTTCAGTCAGTTTACAGAGAACTGAATATTCACACACTGTCCACATATGCACACAAAGTACTATGTGTACACACTCACACAGAGCAGTGACTACATTATACACATGCACACAAAGTAATACATGAACACACACAACTATACACATACATACTTGTATATATATATAATATACAGATCTCTTTCTATACTTACAAAACAAAAACAACTGACAAGAGAGTTAATTAGCACTTCAAAAACATCACACCAACACAGCAGCATAGTCAAAGACCCAAGTCGCTTACAGTAACTCTCAGATGGCATACAAGTAAATTAAATACAAGGTACAGAAACTCCACCTGAGGATACGGTAACTCTCACCTGGCATCCAAGTAAATACAAGGCACATCAACTCCACCAGAGGTGCATCCTCTGATGGAGAGTAACTGTAGGCAACTCAGGTTTTTGTTGTTGCATCTGTGTGACATCTTTGAGCACTAATTAACTCCCTTGTTTGTTGATCCTTCTTGGGTGCTCTGGGCCTCATTCTGTTTTAGATTTTGACCAAAACAACAACAAACCGCACACAAGAACAAGAATGACAACAACACACACACACAAAGACACCCCCCCCCCCCCCCAAAAAAAAAACAAAAAAAAAACATGCAATGTAAATATATATATATGGACAGCAGCATGAGTTGACAAGCACCTACCCATGCAGTAGGCTAGCATTAGCGCCCACAGCAGCAACAATAAAAGCAAGACTAACAGTAACAGCTAGAGGTCAGCGTTCTTCACGTGCAGTTCTGTCCCACAGTCTGCAACACACTCTCATACTTTTCACAAGATCAAGGCGCACAACCAGTCTTTACAATTTCCTGCAGCCACCCACGGACCCAGCGATGACTCTGCCGGTGATCAGTCAGTACCCATAAGGTTAGCCGTGGTTGTTATTGTAGACTTATGACCCCCCCCCCCCCCTCAACACCCCCAATCTGCAACAGCTTGTGGCAAACAAGTGACTGCAACAGAGGAACCGTCTGCAGTAGCAAATATTTCCAGGCTGGGTGAAGGATGGTACGATTTACAACTGGCTGTCCAAGATCAGATGCAAGCCACGCTTGTCTACAACAGAGCTGGGCTTGGTGTGGCTTGTATTCTATTGCTTGTCATCTGACATCATTCTAGAAGTCTGAAAACTCTGGAAGCAGGAGATTCACGAGATTCATGGCAGATGGACGACAGGTCTGGAGGGATGATGATGTGAAGCTTTTAAGACTTGTCCAGGTCGCAGATCAGTGTAAATGAGGTAGCAATGAATGGCCCAGCCCAAGCTGTAAATGGCCCTTGCGTCATGCGACCGAGCCATTTGCTTCATTGCTAATGCTGGCAGAATTTCAACAGATCTTTCCGGGGGGAGTGTGTGTGTGTGGTGTTCAAGACAATATCAACAAGACAACTACAACAACAACAAAATAATTATTATAATAAAAAATACAAATGAGGCACAACACACAACACTCTGGGTTACACTTACACTCACTATTTCTATACATATTATGCAGAATACAACCTATATCTTTTAACATAAAGGTTGACCCCATGAGTGATTTGGATCAGATCAAGCGAATATGTCATACATGCATAATGAAAAATTGCCCTGCAGTAGCAAAACGGCTTCACATTCAACCGCTGTAGTTGCCTTTTGCACTCTCTCACTGGATACTGAAAAGACCTGCAAAGCGCAAGCTTTTTCTGCATTTTCTTTCAGTTAGAAACTGTGGAGAGTTCTTTAAATTCTGTCTAACATCTAGATGCAGCGCACAATTGCAACCATCAACTGCAAACATAACCACAGTTTGGGTCTCAGTGCCTGCTGATCATCATGATCATAATGTTGACAAAGCCGCCATCAAAACCCTGAGACTGTCAGAGACAGGAAAATGTGGAAGTGGCCCTAGAAACATACCCCCCCCCCCCCCACATGCTGCGACAGCCACCCTGAAATAGCTGACCAGGCCATCCTGTTCAGATCATGAACAGGGCACAACAGAATGAATGCCCACCTCTTCAACAAATGCTGCCCAAAGTCCAACACTGTTCAGATGACCAGTGAACACCTGCTCCAACACTGCCCAGATGAGCAGTGAACACCTGCCCCGACACTGCCCAGATGACCAGTGAACACCTGCCCCAACACTGCCCAGATAACCAGTAAATACCTGCCCCAACACTGCCCAGATGACCAGTGAATACCTGCCCCAACACTGCCCAGATAACCAGTAAATACCTGCCCCAACACTGCCCAGATGACCAGTGAACACCTGCCCCAACACTGCCCAGATAACCAGTAAATTACTAAATACCTGCCCCAACACTGCCCAGATAACCAGTAAATACCTGCCCCAACACTGCCCAGATAACCAGTAAATACCTGCCCCAACACTGCCCAGATGACCAGTGAATACCTGCCCCAACACTGCCCAGATAACCAGTAAATACCTGCCCCAACACTGCCCAGATAACCAGTAAATACCTGCCCCAACACTGCCCAGATGACCAGTGAACACTGCTCCAAGTCCAGCACCATCCAAATAACCTGCTCCAACACTGCCCTCTCCATGATACACCAAGAGGTGCATCCTAGCCAGATGAGGTACCTCTGAGCCAGACAGAGCAGCACGGCAATTTTGCAGCCTTGAAGCATATGGTGGCGTTCATGGGGTCTACCGGGGTCTCCACCAAACAAGCGAATGACGATGAAGAAGAAAATGAAGATGAAGAAGAAGATCCTGAACATTTGGTAGAGTGGGTGGGATGGGACCCCACCATGGCACTGTTAAAGGAACACATGCAGGAGTGTCAGTGAGGTGTGAAGTGACTACAGACCATCCTCAAGGCCCAGACTGTTGGACTCCTGTAGTGAGGATGGCAATGATTGTATAAAGCTTTTTGCCCTGCCAATGGTGTTTGATTTTCCTGATGGCGGTCAGCCTCACGAAAAAATTATGTTAACAGAACGTTACTTATTACACTCTTTGCACTTCTGTGATTAAGCGCTACCCATTACAGAACTGCATGCATTGCGGCTTGTCTCTATGTAAACTTGTTCAAACATCATCACTTGCAAGACAATCTACACCACAAATGCATAAGTTACTGAAGTTATTTCACTGTTACTTGGGCAACAGAACCAGACTGACAGAGTCTGACCAAAACTGACCAGTTCAGAAGCTGCTTGTCTGGAGCCTGGCTGCTAAAAATACAAATGCCCAGCATGGTTCTACTGGACTGAAATTTGGGTGCTAAAACTCAGCATGCTTCACATTCCTCCCCTTTACTAACGTCACACAGTAACTGCCACCTTTCAGGATGACATTTCAGCACTACCGCCACAAACAGCAGACCTGGGCATTTGCGCAGCCATGGTATGCCAAGAGTCCTGACATTTCAGAACTACTGCTGCAAACAGCAGACCTGGGCGTTTGTGTAGCTGCACTATGCACTGGAGTCTTGACATTTCAGTACCACTGCTGCAAACAGCAGACCTGGGCATCTGCACAGCTGTGCTACGCAGAGTCTTGACATTTCAGCACCACTGCAGCAAACAGCAGACCTGGGCATCTGCACAACTGTGCTACGCACTGGACGAGTCTTTGGGAACTGAATCCGATTCCCACTTCGGAACGTGCGCCTGCAAGCCTTGGTTGTGCACGGCCAGCAGGTGCACGCGTGTCTTCAGGTGCCGAATCAGGTCCCCCTTCATCACGTACGCCTTGCGGCAGAGGTCACAGCGGTGGCGCTTGATCCCGATGTGGAACTTCATGTGCGTGTCCAGGTGCGCCTGCTGGTTGAACCCTTTGGAGCACACCTTGCACTTGAAGGGGCGGTGGCCCCCGCACATCATCAGGTGCCGGTCAAACTTCTGCTTGTGCAGGAAGATCTTGCAGCAGAGCACGCACTGGTAGGTCCGCTGGGAGTAGTCGATGGCATACCCTCCTCCCTCTTGCGGGTGGGAGGGCAAGGCCTCAGCCGGCGTGCGTTCGCTTGAATGCGGTGCTGCGGCCAGGAAGTTGGGCATGTAGGCTTGAGGGGTGGCTGGGTTGTCAGCGGGCTGAGTGGATGGGTGAGCATGGGATGATGGCACCTGGTACGCTGTTGCAGTGCTCTGCAGTGCTGTCAACGAAAAAAGAAAAAAGAAACACTAAAAACCTGTACTCTGATCATGTACGCACTCCATGCCAATGTCCTTCTGCAGTCCTGTCAACAAAATGTTAAAAACACACCAAAACCCTGTAATCTGATCATGTACATACTCTATGCTGATGTCCTTCTGCAATCCTGTCAACAGGATGTATCATGCCTGTAATCCGATCACGTACACACTCCATGCCAATGTCCATCTGCAGTCCTGTCAACAGAATGTATCATGCTTGTAATCTGATCATGTACGCACTCTATGCCAATGGCCTTCTCCAGTCCTGTCAACGGAATGAAAAAAGCACACCAAAAACCTGTAATCTGATCATGTACGCACTCTATGCCAAGGTCCTTCCACAGTCCTGTCAACAGCATGTAAAAAAAAAGAAAAAAAAAAAAAGACTGTGCTGCATTTATTTATTTCATATTTTTAGACCTGGTCAAGCAAAGTAACAGCCTGTACGTCTGACTGGTTTCTGGTTTTGTTTCCAGTATTCACTGACCTTAACTGGTAAAATACCGGAAATGACTGATTAAGGCAAACCCTGACTCACCCTGAGCTGGCAGGTTGAACTGCTGAATGGCCGGTGGTCGGTCCCACTTCTCCCAGCTGCCGGGCCCCCGGCCCTGCCTGTGCTGCGATGCTCTTCCCGCAAAGTGGGACCCTCGGGCTACAATGCCCGGGGCTGGTGACAGTGACACTGCCCCTCTCTGACTGGTCACTGTGTGTGAAGCCGACCTCGACCCTTGGCCACTTTCCCTTGAACCTTTGGGGGTGATGAACGCGGCGGTAATCATGCAATCGTCCTCAGGCTCTGTTTTGATGACTGTTGCTGCTGGTGAATTTTTCCTGATGTCGCTGGGCATTCTGCTCATCCCCGGTTGCAAGCGCGACTCACCATCTTTGGAAGGTGGGTGCGTCACACTGTTGTCATGCGTTCGGTCCAGAGGAGGAAAGCTGGTCTCAAAGAGGTGAGCGAAAGGGTCCAGCCTCTCAGTGGTCGGTGACGTGCGCTCCCCCGGCGCGGTGCTTGTACTGTCACCATCTGCCATTTGATTGGTCTGCTCGGACACTGAGCTCGAGATGTCAATCACTAGCATGTCTAGCTCTGCTTCATCCTCTCCCCCGCCGGGCTGGGACGTCTTTGACGGCCTTGTGTTTGGCTCCGGCCCCACGTTGGAACGTTCTTCAGCATGGGCACCGCTGTCAGTGTTACTATCGCTCAAAGTTGAGGTCTCACTGGTGCGTTCCCTGTATTCAGAACTCTCTTGGTCTGCCTTGACTGGCTGGTCGTCATCATATTCCAGATCCAAGACACGATCCTCCTCGTCTCTGCTTGTTCTGTCATCATGGAGTGAGGCAGGATTGGATGTCCTTGACGGAGTGCTGGGAGGCACGTCATGTGGTGTGGAAAGATTTCCATCACCATCAACAAAAACTGTGACAGTTTCGTTTTCGGGTTCCAAGTCTACGGCTTGGTTTCCTGGGGATGTCGTCTCTGCAGCTTCTTGCTGACCAGCACTGTCATGATCATCATAAGCAGGTTCAGAACAGTTCTCTGTTCTGCCGTCTCCGTCATCTTCATCCATCGCTTGCTCCGGCGTGTCGGATTGTTGAGGACTTGACTGGCCAGCTCTCTGCACAACCAGGGCTGGCTCTTCCTCACTGACATCAGTCTTTTCATGTCTGAATGCATGATGTTCCTCTGAGTCCGACTCCCATTCCGCTGTTGTGACGTCTGTAGCTGAAAGCAGGGGACCCTTTGTGTGCTCTGCTGCTTTCTCTGCATTTCTTTCCTCAAAGTCCGCCATGTTCATAGTGGCTGAACTCTGGCAAAGCTCTGTTGCTGGATCTGCATCTGGGGAACTGCGGAAAACATTTCTGTCACCGTTTTCTTCCTTCTGCGTTACACCTTTCATGCTAAAGCTTTCAGCTGGAGGCATCTTATTCCTTGAGTCAGCAGCCTCAAATTCCTCCACTCCTCCTGTCATGAACGCCTCAACATCCTCCTCCTCCTCTTCCTCAATTTTTCTCTTCTTGCACAATGGACGGCTCTGAGCCTGAGAACCTTTCCCTCCATGTTCCCATTCAGAGCTTTTTCTGGCCTGGCCCTGGCTGCATCTATGGATGGCTGACTGTGCTGGTCTCTGACCCTTGTGGCTTCTGTGGGAATTCTCTTTCCCGCTGCTCAGTCTGCTACGCCCTTGGACTTGTCCAGCTGACCAGCTGTGTTGCTGGACGCTGTCGGCCACGCTACTGCACCTGCTGTTTCCATGGCCACCAGCACCTGGATCAGTACGCCCGCAAGGAGGTGAAGCGGCACAACTGCTGCTCTGGGATTGAGGCTGTGGCTGGGAAGGGGTGGTTGGTTTGAGGCTCGAACTCAGTGCAGAGCAAACGTCTCCAACTTCATGGCGGTGGACATCCAGGATGACTGGCAATTCTTCCTCCTGTAAATGCCAGTTATTTACCCCATGAGAAAAATCACTGTGTGTGTGTGTGGAGGCAGTGTTGTGTGGGTGTTGCTGAATGTTGACCATTTTAATGTGGTGTGACTGTTACCTGCGTGGTGTGACTGTGTGATACCTGTGTGGTGTGACGGTGTACCTGTGGTGTGACTGTTACCTGTGTGATGCAAAGTTCTGTCTGTTACCCTGTTCTGTGTGACTGTGTGTTACCTGTGTGGTGTGACTGTCTTATCTGGGTGGTGTGATACCTGTGTAATGCAACTGTTACCTGTGTAATATGACTGTTACCCGAGTGGTGCAACTGGTACCTGTGTGGTGCAACCATTACCTCAGGTGTGGTGAGACTGTTACCTATGTGGTGTGACTGTTACCTGTGTGGTATGACTGTACCTGTGGGATGCATTTTTCTATTACCTGTGTGGTGTGACTGTTACCTGTGTACCCGTGTGGAGTGACTTACCTGTGTGGTGTGACTGTTAGTGTTACCTGTGTGGTGTGACTGTTACCTGTGTACCTGTGTGGAGTGACTGTTAGTGTTACCTGTATGGTGTGGTTGTTACCTGTGTGGTGTGACTGTCCAAGACGTGGCCACTGACAGCCTCCACCTGCTGCACGGTGACCTTGCGACAGACCACCAGCTTGACAAAGGCCTCCACGATGGTTCGCTGCACTGTCAGGTTGGAGACGGCATTGAGCACAGTCATGCTGCCCTGGGTGGTGAGGGTGGGTGCCTTCTGCCTCAGTGGCGGTGTGACCTCCATCCTGATTGCCATGGCGCCAGACACGCATCAGGCACCTTGCACTGTTCTGTGTTTTGTTGGATCTTGCATCTAGAGCAGGAAATGTTGTCTTACACAAATACTTCAGTTTTATGTTGGGGGGTTGGGAGTGGATGGGCTGACAAATTGTAGTTTGCTTTTCCACTTATTCATTATTTTATACATGTATACTAATGTAGTGTGGCATTTCCAGATTTTTTAATTGATTTTTTTCTCTCTCTTTTTTCCCTTTTCCCCAGACATTTAATCTTGCAACACTTACAATTACACAAGTCTTTCCTTGGGCTTAAAAATAAAATGCTTCCTCTGTAATATATGATCTGATAGAATACAGGTAAACATTTATTTGCAGGATACCTTATAAGTTACACATTATATATAATATCACATCTTTAGTTCGTTAGAACTTCTAACAGAAACAGTGTATTGTTGAGCGATGTAAAAGTCTGAAACAAAGTCTTACAATCAAGTTATTCTGAATAATGTATACCGTTACAGAACTGGATGTAACCTGATAATAAGTGACTCAACTTTTGTTTTTTGTTTTTATAAACCTACAAACAAAAACAAAAACAAAAAAACAAAAAACAAAACGATTTTGTTAGAAATATAGCACAGGATATCAGAAAATGTTTTCCATTACGTCATTAGAAAAGAGCAAAAAAAGGCATGAAAAACAAGTCACATTTTTCACCTTTTGAACTTACAAATTTCTTTACTGATTTTATCAGCCTTCACCCCTACCAGTTTGTACTGTGTGTGTGTGTGTGTGTGTGTGTGTGTGTGTGTGTGTGTGTGTGTGTGTGTGTGTGTGTGTGTGTGTGTGTGTGTGTTGCACAGTCATTTATGTTTGAACCCCTGTTGATCTGTACATTATGTGTTAGCTGTTTGTTTACTTTATTACAGTCTCTCTCCCAATGTACATTCTGTGTGCTATGTTTGTTCGGCACTCTGAGCTACAAGGTAGCCACTCTATTATCATTTCTACTCAGCACCGCCACTGAAAAGCGCCACCATCAAAAATGACTGTTTGGCAAGGGGATTTGTTTCAAACTGCTGTCATTTGCAGTTACTGAAGAAAATGATGAACCTTGTTACTTAAAAACAAAGACTGGTCAAGAAACAAGCTTGTAATAATGTTTAATGTGTGAAAATTGTTGTAGCCCCATGGCCTAGGCAACCTCCAGGGGTGTCATTGGCACAGAGCAAGAGCACTCATGATCAAGCATGGTCGCTGCATGGATGGGTGACTGTCATGTGCTAGGCTTTGTGGGTACAAAGCCTAGCACATGACAGTCACCCATCCATGCTGAGATCTCTCCAGAGTTAAATTCTGTGCAGAATGCAAGTCCTCTGGACGAGACTATAAATTATAGTATAAATTATAATATAAACTGAGGTCCTCTGTGTGTATTTGCATGCAAAAAGATCATACGCACATGTTAAAGATTCTGCAGTCCACGTTAGAGCTCAGTGGATTACGGAAACACTAAAATAACCCAGCATGCACTAAACATGTCAGTATGTTGAGGTTGGATACTATACCAAAGAAGAGGAGTAGAACTAGAAGAGGCCGAGGAGACTAGAAATGCTAACAAAACCCAAAATACGTCAAAATGTCTTGCATTTCCTGCCTTTGCTTGCTTAAAACATCATTTTGTGATAACCTGTGATGTGTTTCTAACAAAACGAGGACATTTTTGTTCTTATGTTTGCTACGAGTACAATGCTAGTCTAGTTTGCTAAAGTAATTCCATTTGCCTGTAATTTCTGTGTTTATGTAGCTCGCCTCTACAACTTCAAGTTCCAGGATGCACCCAGTAAATGAAAATTCTGTTCTTTTAGCCATTCTCTTTCTCTTCGTCCTCTTCCCTTCCCAGATATCACATCCCTTGCACAAACTGCATAAAGTTGGCGTGGTTATTAATAGCTTACCCAAGTCTTCCTTCTTCTCAAACTTGCAAAATCTTTTTTTAATGAACAAGGGGGCTGTACTCGGAAAAAATGTTTCGGTACTCAAAGTTTCGTATGTGCATTTTGTTGTTGTTGGCTTTGATGCTTTTGGGCGATGAAATCGTTGATTGTAACAAAACAGGGACCGATACAATAAATATATACCTTTTAAATGTTTTCATACAAAACTAACACTGGCTAGCTCTCGATGTACCTCCACGTCCAAAACATTGGCGAAATATCCTAAAAATAGAATATTAGTCTGCATAGGAAAGCCCACTTTACGCCTTTCCCTCTCTTCGTGTGTAGCAAAGCAAAAAGTCAAAGATAATGGACAGACAGGTCTCCGTGTCTTCCAAATAATAAAACAAATTTCCTCAGTGGTACACGGGACTTGTGTTTTTACAGTCAGCAATCGACTGGCTAGCGATCAAAAGTTGAAAAACACGGAATTGTTTTGATTACGCGTGCAGTGGTGACGTGGTCCGGACTGACTTGGCTGGGGACAGCCCACCCGTACCTACGTCGTGAGTTTTTGCTGTAACAACACATCAGCCAAGATGGCAGTGGACGCGACGTCTCCGTCGCAAGTGCTAGACTTGCTTTTTGACGAAGATAACGGCGTTCTGAGCAAGGAGTTGGATCTCGATGGCAAAACAAAAGTTGAAACATTGAGTTTTGTGAGTATCTGCTGAATTAGCTTCACTAAAACGCGGGGTGTTAGATCTGGTGTGTCAAGTGAATCATCGCGTGTGATGAAATAACCATGGGGCTAACTGACATCAACAAAGCCACGTTGCTTGTTTGACGCGTTCGCAGTAACGTGGTTTACTGCGTACACCATCACGTACTGGCGGTACATGTGATGATCGAGATAGTTCTAGGCTGTTCAGGTTGGCTTGTCTCCAAAATAATGAGGGTGTGACATCTGGCAACATTGACTGCTTGAACACATTTAGTGACCAGTTCAGTTCAGTGCACGCCCATTGGAGGGGGCTGACTGCTTCAACTCAGTTTAACTTTTGCCTTCAGTGTTTGGCAGTTGCATGTAAAGTGTTACAGTATATTATGTAATTTATAATTGGACTGATTGAAAACCTCACCAGAAAGACTACCACCATGGAGTTTTTTGCCAATGACAAGATATGTTTTTCACCGCTGGATTCAGAGATGAACTTTGATGATAAAGTTTCTCTTTGGGATGAAGTGGATGTTAGTATGGTGATAATGATATTATCAGATCAGATGAATTACTGTTGTTGTGAAATATAAATGTTTGTGTTTATGTATTATAGTATATCATACATGTTTGCAGTTTATTTGTTTGTTGTTGTTTGTTTTTATGTTTTTGGATTACTGTTTCTGGACATCAGTATTGAATCTGACACTGACATAGTGACAACAACAACAAAGTAACAATGAGAGAGAGAGAGAGAGAGAGAGAGAGAGAGAGAGAGAGAGAGAGAGAGAAAGCCAATTCAAGGCTAGCTGTACAGCTTTTGAACTGACTTAAGTGAGCTGGAGTGATACTGTGACAGTATTAGGTAACATGAGCATTTTGCTTTTAATGATATGAATTATGATGATCATATTTACTTAATTAGTTAACTGATCATTTACAGCCATTTTTGTTTAAAAAAAATTAGCACCTCATTGTCCCTTGTGGGAAATTTGGGTTACCTTACCTGGGTGAGGCACAACAGTCACAAGAGCAGCGCTACCCATTCCTATCACTGTGACTGAGTGTGTGTAGTATTTTCATGTGTTCAAACAGTGGTTGGCTGCCAGTGTTTGGGATTTTTAATGTGTGCACAGATGTTGTTGACTGCATACACAAGGGTTGTATGAACACCATAAGATAGGAATCCGCACAGAAAGTTGACTCTGGAAGAAAGACCCTTTCCCCACCTGGGACTCAAACTCACATCAGTATTGCACCTAGATTTTTAGTCAGACGTTCTACCTGCTGAGCTGTTGTCACCCTATTCTTCTTTACTAGCACTGGTACAGTAGCAGAACTGTACTCAAATCTCTGTGTTTAAACTTTTAAAGAGGCTAACTTAATGAATGGATTGATGGTACTTCTGGGCTGTACCACAAATCCATGTGAAATAATAATTTAAAAAAACAACATGTATAGACTAGCATTTATTTGTGAATTATATTTTCAGAATGACCTTGACCTTGACCTCCTGTCTGGCGACCTGCTGGATCTACTGCAGCCAGGCACCACCGCAGAAGATGTCTTTGATGACGTCAGCCTCATGCAGCCCAAAACCCAGACCCCGAGCCAGCCTCAGAAGCGGAAAGCCCACACCGACCACGACTACTTCGCCCACCACTCCCCAGGGCAGCACAGTGACAGTGGTGTGTCGTTGAACTCTGTAGAGCTGGAGGACAGTTACCTGCCCAGCATGGCAACAACAGCAGCATCAGCAGACAATAGGGTGGACGATTTCAAGAGGCAGAAGCTACTGGACTCTTCCCCTCATCAGTCTGAGTCCATGTCACCTTTGTCGGACACGTCAGATTCAAACCCCCTTGGGTTGGAGGACTTTGACTTCAGCACCTACATGGAGTGTGGTGACTTAGACACTGCAGGGAGCCTAGGCTTGGATACCATCAACAGCAGTGCATTTTCAGGCTCAAAGGATACCGATGTCTCCATTGATTTTGGTAAGATTTTTAGGCTGTGGGTTAGAATGCTTCCTCCTAGTACTGCTTACTAGTACTCCACAATAATGGCATTGTACAAGTTTGTATCAGTTTTCTGAGATGGGCACTAGCAAAAATTATTAGTGTGGTGACAATGGTAGACACTGCAGCAGACCTAGATTTGGATACCATTGACAGCAGTGCATTTTCAGAGTCAAGGGATGCTGATGTGTCTGTTGATTTTGGTAAGATTTCAAGCTGTGAGTGATTGTGTGTTTACACAGTAGTCACATCATGTTTTTTTTGTTTTGTTTTTTAAATTGACGTAAATGTCAGATTGGTTCTAAGTGATGAAATACCAGTGAATGAAAGAAAACTATATCATTATCTGGAACTTAATAATAGCAATGTGTTCTTTTGATAAGTTTCATTAATTTCAGTGTGTTATTTTTTCAAATTGGAGCACATAATTATCCCAGTTCAAAGTAAAATTAAGCAGTTTGGTCATTGAGGTCCTCACCAACGATCTGTCCTTTTTTAAGGCCACTGTTGTTTGATTTTGGGGGTGATTTTGAAAGAAAGTTTGCACTGTAACTATTTGCTAGAATGATTATAAACAGCACTGAGTGGAATCAACAAAGAAAGGAGTGAATTAGCACTTGAAACTAATGAAAGACACCACACTAACACAACAACAAAGACCTGAGTCACTTATGATAACTCTCACCTGCGTGCAGGTAAATTTATATGAGCCTGTGACAAAAGGTCGTGATCTAAAGTGGGACACACTGCCTCAAAATCAAACTCCCAGTAAGCTATTTTCAGTCTTACCATTAGAAAGTGGTATGTTTCAAGTAACTATTTCAATCATCAAAAAATGGTTTTGATCCAAGTGTGTGCTGTATGGCATCAAAACGGGGGTCAGGTCAGGTGTGGACGTTTGTAACAATGGACACAGTGAATGTCATAATAATACAGAGAAAAACCATTTGTATGCAATTTTAATGCTTCTGGTGCATTTAAGTAGCTGCTAGTAATAAAATCAGAGCAGGCAGGACAAACAAATTCTGCTTTAAATGTAAAGTATTATGTAATCACTGTGTCCAAATTTTGCGCTCAAGAATCTAGTTCTACAAATAATCATTTCAAACACATAACAACTTCAGTAAAGTTTTCAAACAAGGAACACTTTATTTCATAGTATACACTGTAATGATAAATGCAAAAAAAATGCAAGGCAGGAGGCATATTCACACATTCCAGCTTGTTTAAGTGGACGAACGTAACACTATGGCAGTGGAAACAGTCTATGAAAACCAAGATACTATTTCACCCAGACTGAACAAACAGCGCACAACTGTAGTGAATCTAGGCACAGTAACAGTATGATATGACAGGTTAAACTTAAAGGAGCGACTTTCTGAACATGCAGATCACATTAAAACTTTAGGACAATTTATAAGACCCCCCCCCCCCCCCCCAAAAAAAAAAAAGAGAAAAAAAGAAGAAGAAAAAAGACATCCTTTCAAACTAAACCTGTCAATCACTGTCAGTGAAAAACTGCTGCCTCACTTTGCACTCAGTGTCAGGGAAACTTTTTTTCTGTTTGCAATCAAGAAATCCCAATAAGATAAGTCCGGTGGTGAGAGCCTGAAGAACATGCTTCCTTTTTGTGTGTGAAGAACTGGATCCATACATGATTTTCTGCTTGGCACACTTCCAGAACCTGCCACAGTTATCAAAAGTAACATAATTTAATACAGACTTGAATACCAGGGACAGACAGACGTCATCTAATGTATGCTTACTAA
Organism: Alviniconcha strummeri; assembly: GCA_963584105.1. Lineage (NCBI taxonomy): Eukaryota > Metazoa > Mollusca > Gastropoda > Provannidae > Alviniconcha > Alviniconcha strummeri. The sequence goes on along the minus strand of OY757550.1, from coordinate 14,626,134 downwards.
AACTAAAAGAAAAACAACACATTAAAAATGTGATCAGGTCACAAAGTATGGCATCTTTAAGTCAGATACCTGTATTAATTTTTTCAGTATGTAAAAAAGGAAAACAGAAAAATGATACATGTACTTTGGACTGTAACAATCCTAAAGTGCCCTTACATACCAAAGGTCTTTATTTATACAAGAGCAGTGACAATTTTTATAATAAATTGTAAGACAATCTTCACCCCCCCCCACCCCCCCCCACCGGCCCCCAAAGTCGGCCTTCATGCACAGTTAATCAATAAAAATAAAAATAAATTTACAGTGGCAAGTCAACTATTACATGTAACGCGGAAAGGAAACAAAATTAAGACTGCAAAACAAAGGAAAGGGGGACGGGGGGTAGCACTGTGCCCATGTCACGTTCACCTGCTACAAAGTTTACAGAGTACTTGTTTAATATGCACAAGCCTCCAGTCAGACGTAAAAGTTTGTAAACAACCACTTGAAGGGTAAGTAAGCTGTGAGCCATTTCAACTTTTAAATCGACCGCTTACCTAAATCAGCAATAATTACAGACATAGACGGACTGCAGACTAACGTAAGAAAAGACATCTGGACACACGTAACACAGACACAGTCACAAACTGTGTCCAAAATCTGAAATTGCCCCCTTCCCGCCATAATACGATGAAGTAAACAAAGCACACTACCAGTGCCATTTATATCACTTACTAGGGGCTAAGAAAGCATTTGTTTGGGAAAATATATGATGAGGACAGAAATTCGACACTTATGTGGGTCGTTCGTAACATTTAGGACATACGTAACAAAACAAAATAACCGGACACAGTCAGAATACTCACCGCCACCCCTTCGACGAAACCATTGTCAGCGACAAGCGGCCATGTGATGTCAACAGGAAGGCCAGTGGTAGTTTTAGAAGCGGTCAGCAGTAATTAAATGTTTGCGATGTCGATAAAATTTGCAAAAGGTCGTTCGTAACAAATGGACAAAGTTTCAGATTTTTTACGTCTGGGTAAAAAAAATGAAACACGGAAATGCCCCCAGTAAAAACATCGACTGCTTTCGGTGCGCGATTGATATGCAAATAAGAGAAGCGAAGGTCCGCAGTGAATGCAATGGCGGACGGTAGCAGACGATCTTTAAACTTACGGGAAATTTGGACACAGTCCGTTACGAACGGCCAGTGTATTTTCAGTTTCGTTTTTTTGGTTATGAAACGTCACGCATGGCTTACAATTCGACTGGATACTAAATTTAGATTATTCAGTAGTCAAATGGTGTACAAGTTGTGAAGAATAGTTCAGCTGGTTAGTTGCGGTTTTGAGCTGAAGTCAAACAACCCACGTTGTCCCACTTTCCGGAAGCCGCTTTTCGTCGATTTTCGTCAAGTATTTTTGTTTTTAATCCTCTTCTTGGTGACCAAAGCTGCCAATTTTTACTTTAACTACTCATCAATGCATACTGAATAAAAGCAACCACAGTTTCATGTAACTCTAGTAAGACGAAAATAAATAGGAGCATACAAACATACCCGGGTTAAGCGGGAGCACCTTTTGTCACAGGCTCATATAAGGTACATAAACTCCACCAGAGGTACACTGTCAGTCCTGGTGGAGTGTCATGTACCTTGTATAATTTGCATGCCAGCTGAGAGTTACTGTAGGCAACTCAGATCTTTATTGTGGTGTTTGTCTGATGACTCTCGCGCGCTAATTAACTCCCTTGCTTGCTGATTCTGCTCGGGTACTCTGGGCCTCATTTTGCTTCAGATTTAAAGCACTGAGTGAATTGCCTCCAGGGGGCAGTACAGGCCAGAGTGGAAGTGGAAGTGCTTGTATTTTTTGATGTAAAATGTTACAAGTGGAGTGCCTTGCCGTTGAATGACAATTGCTTCAGTCTCATCAGCGATTGCTGTTTCTGTGTGTAAACATGCCTTGGTACTGGTAGCCCATCACTGATGATGATGATGATGAATGACTGCTCTTTTTAACAGAGGGCTCGCCTCACATTTAGCTTTCAGAGTTTGTTTATAAAAGTTGTTGTTTTTCTTTGTCTTTTTTCTTCTCTTTTTTCTTATTGGCTGCACAGTCCCTAACAGTGACATAATCACATGAGCTTCAATATGATGAAGTGGGTCACCCTATGGAAGAAGAAGAAGCTTGATGTACTCAGTTTGGAGCTGTGTGGGCACTGGTAATCCATGGTGGTGATGGTGGTGGAAGCATGAAAGATGAAGCGTAAATTTTGTAATTAATGCACTCTTAAAACAGAAAGTGTGTGTAACCGTGACTTGATGCACTATGTGCAGATTTCAGCAAAGGCAGCGAGTTCAGCAGTACACACACAACCAGCCAGCAGCATGTCCAGACAATCAAAACAGCCAATGGCCAGCAAGCCATCATCTTGGTGGACGCCAACACTCGACAGCCCCTGAAAATTCATGGCTTGATCTCACGGCACAGCAGCGACAGCGACAGTTTGCCATTCACCATGAAAGACATTGATGGCGACATGTCCAGCTCAGACTATGGGAAGGTGTGTGTTGAAGTTTGATGGGTGACCTGTCATCACAGTCATTGCAGTTTGAAAGAACAGTAGGATTAAACTAAAGACTGAGTATTAGCAACCTTGATGGATTACCTGTCATCACAGTCATTGCAGTTTGAAAGAACAGTAGGATTAAACTAAAGACTGAGTATTAGCAACCTTGATGGATTACCTGTCATCACAGTCATTGCAGTTTGAAAGAACAGTAGGATTAAACTAAAGACTGAGTATTAGCAACCTTGATGGATTACCTGTCATCACAGTCATTGCAGTTTGAAAGAACAGCAGGATTAAACTAAAGACTGAGTATTAGCAGATGTAAAGCTGGGCTAAATCTTGGGTTCCAGCCAGCACGGTACAATTAAATATATCACAAATAATATGTTAGTAGTGACAGAGCTTGTGGCTTCTGAGCTGGCTGGCAACATCACAGCATCTCTGTTTTTGCATGGAGTTCCTGCTCTCCAATACTTGCAATCCTTCATCATCATGTATGCCCCCATCCTTCTCCATGTCTCAGTTCGATGCATCTCCACTCCATGGACAGCAGTAACATTCCAGACATTCCTGTCTCCTTATTCTGCATTTTAGTATTATACTCACAGTAACACAGTGATAGTTTGTGATTTTAATCATCAGCAAATGAAAATAAGGACATTATTTATAGAACTTTATAATGCAGTGTGTGTGTGTGTGTGTGTGTGTGTGTGTGTGTGTGTGTGTGTGTGTGTGTGTGTGTGTGTGTGTGTGTGAAAACTTTCTGACCATTATGAACCTGTCGGTGGGGAGTGGGAGTTTTTTTTTGTACATTCATCATTTCATGTATTTAACTATACGACCAGAATGTCATTCAGCTTGAAATAAATATCCTGCATTTCTCTCTGTTTCTCCCAGTTCCCGGAGCTGCGTCTAACGGACGAAGAGAAGGAGCTCCTGGCCAGGGAAGGGGTCAGCCTGCCCACCAATATGCCCCTCACCAAGGAAGAGGAACGGGTGTTGAAGGCTGTACGCAGAAAAATCAGAAACAAGGTACAAGTTCTGCAAGCACATTTCTCTCTTCTTGATTTTAAAAAAAAATCTTTTTTTTTCCCCTCTGTCCAAATGTCCATAAAGCTAGGGCCTTGGGTGTTGTTCTTCACTGACTTCAGGATCAAGACCTGTGTGTGTGTGTGTGTGTGTGTGTGTGTGTGTGTGTGTGTGTGTGTGTGTGTGTGTGTGTGTGTGTGTGTGTGTGTTTAGAGCCTGGGTGTGTGTGTGTGTGTGTGTGTGTGTGTGTGTGTGTGTGTGTGTGTGTGTGTGTGTGTGTGTGTGTGCATGCGTGCGTGTGTGTGTGTGCATGTGTGTGTGTGCACGCAGAGCCTGGGTTTTGGTTTTGAAAACAAAACAAAACATTTCTGCAATATGCAGGATAGCTATTAGAAATGAATCTGAACTTGTATGGAAACAACTGGAAAACTGTATGATGTATATCAGTGGGACTGTTACAGTTTTTGTACTTGTTGTTCTTGCTGTTTTTAATCATATTTTGTGGTAAAGTATCAATGTAAAGTGCCTACAACAGTTTATAAAAGTTCTGGATAATTGTGCACTCAATAAGTATGCATGCATGTATGCAGGTGTACACACAACACACATACACACGCACACATAACACACTAACACACACACCATTATACGTACTTCAAAAGAAGCTGGGTACAGAGACACTGTTTTCTCTGTTCATGATGCTTATAATGCTCTCACCATAATTTCTCTGCTGTCTTTGTGACCACCAGATCTCTGCCAAAGAGAGCCGGAAGCGGAAGCAGGGTTATGTGGACGGGCTGGAGCGTCGAGTGAAAATATGCACACAGGAAAATCAAGTACTGCACAAGAAGGTGGACACTCTGAAAAAAGAAAACACGTGAGTTCCCAAGTCAGCATTAGTTCCATAGTTTTTATTTGTTTTTGTTTTTAAGACAACCCCACCCCCAGCACACACACACACACACAAGCACACACATTTTTAATCAGTACTGTATATTTTCCTTGTGTTTTATTTCTTTTAAGACAAATTTCTATTCCCACCCCACAACCCCACCCCAAAACAAAACAAAAAGAGAGAAAGGAATTTTCATATTGCCAGCCACTCTAACTTAACCCCTTCACTACCACAGCCTGTACAATTTCTGGGCTAAAAAAGTGAGAGAGAACACATGTACGCCTGTAAACAGAATATTTCTGGTCCAGTAACAAATCTACTTTCAGTACTTTGCATTCTGATGCAGTTCCTTTCTCGTGCTAAAATGGAAGAAAAAATAACAGGCTCGCAAATTTTGCACTTTTGTTTGTCATTTTCCAGTGACAGCACATGTGGCAAGCATGGCAGTGAAAGGGTTAGCGGTTGGTCCATTCTCCTCTAGAGTCAGTCATGTTTTATAGCTGTGCTGTTGTTTTCTCGTGGGTAGGTCCCTCCTGGTGCAGCTGAACAAGTTGAAGGCCATGGTGTCGGGCACAAGCAAGGGACACGCTCAGGCCTCCACCTGCGTCATGGTAAGATCATTCCGCTTCTTTCCCTTTCACGCAGGCAAAATACATTCTGCAGGTAAATATGCAGTGGTGCCACAACTGACCGCTTTTGCTCAATGGCTGAGTGGGGTGTCAGGACTGTAGTAGTGTTGCGACTATCCCTCCCCCCCCCCTCCAACTCAATTCCACCACCATCTCTATGCCAGTCTCAGGACACTAGAAATGTTTGTGTACACCCTGCCTTGCCCCACCTTTACAGCATGTCACGGGACCTGAGTGATGTTCAGATTCCCCTGCTCCCGGAAAGTCCCAATCCATAGTGAATTTCAGGACCCTGAAATGTTAAGCCCCCCCCCCCCCCCCTGCTTTTTTTTTCTCTCTCAGTCCCACTGTTAATCTTGGGACCCTGAAAATGTTGAATATGTCCTGCTGATAAGAATGAAGTACAAATTGGATCGTTGGCACAGTGGTTTTAAGACTGACCTGGGAAGTAGTTTTGAGCGAACATTGCAAAGTAGTTGCCATGTTGCAGTGTTACACGGACAGGGCTGGTTTATGATGAGAAACATATTCTTGTACCGGTGTGCTGATGGAAGATGCTGATACAAAGCTTGGGTGTTACATGTGTACAGGTACTGCTGCTGTCGTTTGCCTTGCTGGTGATTCCCAACATCTCGCCGTTTGGCACCAGCATCACCAACCCCCTGTCATCGGAAAGTGGCGTCAGAGGTGGGTAGTTAGTTGGCTTAGTATTTAGCTGCGATGTTGCTCTGCTTTAAGTTTTAAAGGGGATCCTACACAAAGATGGCATGTGGCCTGAAAACATAGACGAGGTGCAAATCTTTCCATATTCCAGGCTTTGTTTTGGTTTAAACAAGAATTTATTCCAGTACATAATAAAGGTACAGTGAAAACTATGAGCTCACCTACAAGCTTATGGCACGTACCCGGTGAGGTCATTTATGTACGTGCTAAAAAGGAAATACAGGCTTTGTTTTGTTGTCCTACTAATATTTATGCTATGAAAGTGCTGTCGTGCTTCAAATTTGAGCTCCTCATGGTGCTGCCATGTTTTTTTCATGCTTTTCCATGAGATAAACCACTGAACTTTTTCAACACACAAGGGAGTTAATTAGCGCTTGAAATACGTAACACAAAGTACAACAGTCGCATACAGTAACTCTCACCTGGCATGCATGTAAATACAAGCTACATAAACTCCACCAGAGGTACATACACATACACATGCCAGGTGAGAGTTACTGTAGGCAACTTGGGTCTTTGTTGTTGTACTTGCATTATGTATTTTGAATGCTGATTAACTCCTTTATGTGTTGATTCTGCACAAGAGCTCTAGGCCTCATTCTGTTTCAGATTTTTTTACTGAACCTCTTGCTTATCCAGACAGATCAGTTTGAAATGGTTATCCAGACAGATCAGTTTGAAATGGTTATCCAGACAGATCAGTTTGAAATGGTTATCCAGACAGATCAGTTTGAAATGGTAATTTGTGAGTCAGGCTAGCATGGGGTTTGATTATTCTTTTGCACACAGCTATCTCTGCACTCTTCACTTCATCCCCCATCTTCTTGAAATATTTTGAAAATCGTTTTTTCTCCTCTCTCATACAAGTTGTTTTTCCAGCAAATCCTTCTCTCATACTTTTATTGTCATGCTTGTTTTATTGTCTTGTTTTGTGGCAGCACACATTGTTTTTTCAACCAAATCTTTCTCACTTTCTCAGAGTTTTTATTGTCACACTTGTTTCATCATCATGTTTTGTGGCACTGTGATAATTTTCCCTTTGTTGTTCAAAGTTCTAACTTGCTCCTTTTTTCTCTCTCTCTCTCCAATTCTCCAGGCCATTCTCGGAGCCTTCTGGGTAAAGATGAACAGCCAACAGCCAAGGTGTCCTTCTTCACTGACAGTGCCCCTCAGGAGGACACTGACCCCTACGGCGTCAGCTCTAAGCCAGGGATGCCGTGGGACACGCAGGCACCGGCCCAGTATTCCTCGAAGAAAGACCTGCCCTCCCTCCACAACTCCATTCTCAGTGCCGAGGGTGAGGGTGAACTGGCAAAAAACGCTGTGGGTGTGGAAACTATGGAGGTGAACAACACCGAGGACAACCAAATGTTCAAGGGGAACCACTTTCCTGACACATTCCAGGATGAGCTGCTGTTTGAGTCGGAGGCAGGGAGGGTCAGTTCAGCTGATCATAAGCCACCCCCTGCAAAAATAGCTCAGCAGGAGTCTGTTGGAGATGATGATTTGTGAACAGTAAATGTGTGTGTTTGTGTGAGTGTGTGTGTGGGAGGGGGGGGGGAGGGGAAGGGGGGGGCGGATGGTGTTGAGGGAGAGCAAAAGTGAATGAGAAAAATAATTAAAGGGAAAAACAAAAATTGTGATAAACATCATTTCAGTGCCACGTGCAATCCTTGAGTTTGTTGTATTTAAATTTAAAGTACAACAGGTGTTTTTTCAACAGCATGTTTAGAGCATGGAAAACTTGCTTATCCATTCGTTCTTTGTCTTTAAAGTCACAAAATCCACCTCAAAGTGAAATAAAGACCGTCTTGATTTACATTTGGTCAAAATCCAAGGTCATTTAACTTTCCGAATTTGTCGCAGACACACAAGAAGAAGGGTTGAATAAAGACAAAGACTTATTGTGATACACACTGTCTTTACACAGATATACATGTGTAGATTAATGACCAGCTTGCATCAGAGCTTTGTCCAAGATATATGTATTGGTGTTGTTACAGTACTTTTAGGATAGTGACTTGTGGTCAGGCATAGCTTGCACCTAAAAAGCATTTGTGGACAGATTGATCTGTTTAGGGCTCAAATTAATCTTTCTAGATAAATCAAACCTCATTTGTTCTCTGCTGACATATACTCGAGCCAAAACGTTAAGTAGCTTTACTAAGTAGGGACTGTAACGTGTTCCGATAAACACTGGAGAACAGTTTCAGGAAAATTGGCAATCCACTGTCGAATTATCACCTTTGTCTGAGATACTGCACGATCTCTTTCTTGGCAAAAAAGCCTGCTGAACTGATCTTATTTTATTTGAAATTTTGCAAATGGTGTGATGTTTTTGGCTAGGCTGAACTGCGTCCATGATTTGCAGTCTTGCAGACAGCATGCTTGAGCAACTCAGAGTGTGTGGGAAAAGTAGTCATTTGACAGAAAGCCTTGTGCTTTCTGCGTAACAATAAAACTTGTGTGAACCTGATTGCATGAGCATGCTAAACGGAACATTTTACGCATCATCTTAAAAAGATGCTCAACCTGCTGAGCTGAGAATTGGATTTTAAACAGTTTTTGTTGTTGTTGTTTTTTGCTTGCAGTATCAGTGTAGCTTTTGCAAATACCCAAATACTGCACTAACATACTGTATCACTTTTAAAATAGGATTGTCAACACCAGTGTTTTTAGAGATGTCAGGATTGCCAACACCAGTGTCATGTTTGTCAACACCAGAATTTTAGAGATGTCATGTTCCTGTTTGCCAAGATTAAAAAAAAAAACGTCACACTCTTGCTTGCCCAGCATCTCATGAAATATCTTTCATCCTTTGTCCTAATGCAAGTGTTGACACACAGAAAGAGTGGTATGTGTGGGTGCGAGAAGGAAAGAGTTGTCACACCCTCAATCATGAAACTGAGATCACCACTGATGTTTGATGTGTTCTTCGGTTCCTTTGCAAGTGTACATGTGGATGTTACCCACCAATCTGTGGCAAGATCATGGGAGTGATCACTGTTGTGTGTGGCACAAGACCACAACGGACAGATGCATGCTTCTGGTGGTGGACTCCGTACCTCGTCTTAAGGACGGGATGGAACACTGAGATTTCTTGTCTACAAAACCTGTGGCAGTGAGAGAGCACCCCAGACAGACATTGTGGAATTCATTAGCAGGCTGGGTCGTGCGTCTGTCACAGAACTAATATCATTTATGTAAAAAGGATTTAAATAAAAAGGAAAGAAGAATGTCACAGCAGCCGTCTCCATGTGTCAGTAAACCACATTTTCCCATGGAGGGAAAAAATCCTCTTTGGGAAAGTATATATATATATACGAGCAACATAAAAAAGAAAAGAAATTGTTGCTGCTCATTTGTGTGTTTGCCCATTTCACCAACTTCACGCTGGACTGCAGTGACTTGTAACAAGTGCCCCTTGTGTGGAAACACTCGTCTGTTGTATTTTTTTGATTTACTCTTGATTTGTGTGCGTGCGTGATGTATTTCATAGGACTGTATTTGAGGACATTTTGTGTTCAGCCTGGGTCTGATGACATGTACTTTGTGATTTGCTTTGTTCCTGTTCAACCAGTCAACAGGTTGAGTTTGCTTTTCTCCAACTGGACAAAATTCACATGGTTAATTAATTTGTCAATGTTCTGTGAACATGTTCATCATTGTCAGGCATTGGAAATACATATTGTTTTTTTGTTTTTTTTTATATATAAATAAATGTCTTGTGTATGCATTTGTTACAGTTCAGATCTTTTTATATGATTCACGGAAAGACTGCTGAGAGAAACAGAGAGAGAATTCTGACCTGGAAAAAGTACAGCTAAGTCTTTCATGCTGTTCTAAAAAGACTGACATTGATTCATCTGCGTCAGTGGCTCGCTTAATACAACACTGAGGTAATTTAGATGCTCGACCAATGTACGTGTGCACACCAGTTTCACTTCTCCAGATTATGACAACAGTTAAACGATTAAACACAATAAAAAAATGAAATGAAAAGCTTGTCTTTTTCGGTTGAGGTGTTGTTTTCTTGTCCAGTGCTTGGAGGATTGTCATGCCAACAATCTTCCAAGCACTGGGTAAAACAGCAACCAAAAAAGAAAAATTTCTCATCTCATTTTTGATTGTTTTTAACTGTTTGACTGTTAGTGTCATTTTGTAGCTTGACAAAGGGGGTCGCCCAGAAAATTTGCAGATTGTGTGTCCGTGCCAAAATAAATAAAGAGTTCTTTTTTCTTGTTTTAGAACACTAGCTAGCAGTCATTCTTATTTCAGATTTTTTTTTTTTTTTAAACTCCATGCAACTTGTTTGCTCTTATGTAGCGCTATTCTCCACTCTCAAGCAGATTCACTGCACTTTCGTCGCATGTGATTTTGAATGAGTAACTGTAGCCTTTTACGATGCAGTTTGAACATCCACCCAAGTGGTGTACTTACAGTGCTGTTTGGTTGTTACACGGAAGTGCTGCTGTCTCGGCGCACATTTTGTGTACACCACACAACCATGCACCATGCTGCATCACTTCATGCAAAGCCACATACTTAGGGTGCAATTATGTTTTGTGATACCCTGCCACCTGCACTTTTGGCAGCATGACTGGGACTTCTTACGTGCTACTGTGGTAACGCAGGGGTGGAACAGATACTGAAATAAGAGTCAGCACTGAAAGTTGACCCTGGTGAAGAAAATTCTCCCATCACTGCTGCCAGGACTCAAACCTGCAACCTTTTGATCACAAGTCCGGCACTCTAACCACTGAGCTATCCCTGCTCCACCTTGTTGGGGAATGCTCGTCTACGGTCATTTCAGCTTGCTATGCCACTGTAGACTGATCTCTGGCCAAAAAGATTAGAACTGGTCCAAGCCAGCTCATCTCCACTTACAAAAAGAAAAAAAGAAAGGTGCAGACAAGGTGCACCTAAGCCAGTCTCCACTTACACACACACACACACAAAAGTACAGATGGAATAATCATCAAACCTCCCATAATATTCACACGTGAGGAAAAAGCCACCGCCATTAACACCACCACCACTACCATTTGTGGCTTTTTGCTGCCACAGAAGCAGAATAAAGTATATATATTTAAAAAAAAAAAAAAGTACATAACTTACTAGTTCGTAACTTTTTTTGCACAGCCATACTGGTATAAACAAGACTCAAAGACGATGGTCATTTTTCTGACAAAAATGTATTTTCACAAATGTTTGTTCACAAAGAACATGGCACTCGATACAAAACTACTCTCATACGAGAACTCTATGCTTTGGTACCTTGACTTGGTTTGTTGACAATGAAACACAGAAGCTAACTATCACAGTGGTATGAATAGGTATTGGGACCATGATTGACAGTACATGAACTGACAACAACAACAAATATTCACTGTTCATTATACATATGTCCACAAAAAGTGTTATGTATGTGTACAAAACGTTTCACATACATCAAAAAAGCAATTAAAAAAACAAAAAAAGACAATTCCAATTTGTGCACACAAAAAATGAGTGCTGTAATACAATCACAATACATTTGACAAAACTAGACCAAGATGGTACAACATTAATAATGCACAAAAGTTTCAAAAAACAACATTAGGTGAAAGATAAAATAGGTGTGGGGAGGAGGGGGGTGGGGGGTCTGATCTTTATTATTAAGTGAAATTGCACGAAAATGTCATAAGACAAATACAGAATTGTAAACTGATCATTAACCAGAGAAGGGTTATTATAGGCCACAAAATAGCCTATAATTATGGATTTCAGCGTATCAAATGTCAGATCAAAATAACCAGAAGTGATATTCAAGGTTAATAAATGCCATTTTTTTCCATGTAAGCCCAGCAAAGATAATAAAGATAATAATACACGATCAATACGACAGAAGTATAATATATTAGTAAAAAAAATATATAAAAAATGCTTCCATCGAGCACAACAACAATACACACCATAAGCTGTCGACAACAACAAAAGTTGCAGCTTTCTGGCTTCAATGTTTGTCCAGTTTGATACCGTCAGAAAGAGTATGCAGCCCAGAGTGCTCGGGCAGAATCAACAAACAAGGGAGTTAACTGGTACTCAAAAGACATTGCACAAACACAACAACAAAGACCCGAGTTGCCTATAGTAATGTTCACCTGGCATGCGAGTAAATAAAATGCAGATTAAAATTCCACCCATGGTACATCCTCAAAGTACTTGTACCTTTGGAAAAGTTTATGTACTTTGCAGGTGTACCTTCAGTACAGTTCATGCACCTCATATGTACTCACACGCCAGGTGAGAGTTACTCACTCAGGTCTTCGCTGTTGTCTTCACGCGACATCTTTAGAGTGCTAATTAATTCTCTTGTTCATTGATTCGTCCTGAAACAATTCTGACAGAGAAAACAAATTGGGAAAAGGGAAAAGAAGAACAAAGATGACGACAACCAGCACAGGTAGGATGCCGGCAGAAACAAAACAAGGATGAAAACAAAAAAGAAAAGATAGGCCTGGCCCTGTGAAAGTTTGTAAAAAAGAAATTAAAAAATATTGAAAAAATAAACTTGCCAGAAAAATCTGTTGTGAGTGTGTCCAAAAGAAAATCAAGACAAGAAACAAACTACTACATACCAGAAATTGTTGTGAAAACTCACGCCACAAGCAGTAAGTGAAACATGAAGAAATAAAGCGTATATTAAGCTGACAGACAGCTTCATGAAAAACTAAATAGCACAAATATATATATATGGAGAGAGAGAGGGAGAGAGAGAGAGAGAGAGAGAGAGAGAGAGAGAGAGAGAGAGAGAGAGAGAGAGAGAGAGAGAGAAAATCACAAAATACAAGCAGTCCATGACAAGAACTGAACAAAAAACAACAAATGCACCAGTACAAAGTCACAATATCAATACAAAACTGCAAACACAACACAGCAGCAAACCAAAAAAAGCTGTTGCTGTCCTAAATGATTTTTGCTCTAGGATGTTTTGATTGCTGGGTCCCTGAGAGGCAAGAGCTCGACCTTGATGCTGAGATGAAAGGAAAATAATGCACAGCACGCTGACATATTACGTTTGAATGGACTGTGAATGTGCAATTGTCACTGCACCATGAAATTCAGTGGTATCAAATGAACATCTGGTAGCACCAGGCAAATCCATAGGTGACTATATTATCAGTATAGTATACTGCTCCAAATGGTTAGAACTGTCAGTGCAATCAACTGTCACTGGATTCAGTTTTTTTAAATCAATATAAAAGAAGAATAAAAGATTCTTTATGAAAACAAAAATGGAAAAAATCTTAAATTTATTTTTGTATATATATATAAAACAACTGAACTAAAGGTAATGTTTTTAATCACTGCATGAAATCTCCATTTTGTAAACTTATTTTGTGAAAAATGTTGATGACCTTTTTGCACTGCTTTGCTTCATCCAGATGCAAGCCAGTAAGTACCGTCATATGCAAGGGTGCATGCAGCATTGTATGTGCAGCACAAACTCCTGAACTAAACACATGCATACCACAAGTCAAAAGCATACAAAACAAAAATCTGATGGGTTACAAAACAAGTTCAAAACTGATATGAATATACTCAACGCCTAAAGCACATCGACAACACCTACGATATGGTAAGCACAATAATACTTTGTACATGTATACACTTGATACGTGGTAACAATCACAATAAAATGACACAAAAATAATGCTGTGCATGTGTACCGTCAATCATCACTGAAAAACACTGATAGCACCCCAGAACAACAACAAATATTGGAGATACACCTGTTCATCTGTCAGTACACACAACACAAAAATATCAACTGGTATGCAATAAATATGTAGCATGCTACATGAAATTATGTGTGTGGCATGATCTGCAAAATATTCTGAACACGTCCACCAAGCCAGACAAGTCACACATAACTGTACAAATTAGACATACTGCTAAACAAACTGTAACATACAGCTTCCAGCTGAAACCACCTAGCACCGAGTGTTCACAAGATACTTTGGCCAAGAAATGTGTAGCTATCATTTTTTGGGCCATATATAACAGAAAATAGTAAGATCAAATGTTCAGTCAACTCACATTAAAAAAAATAAAAAAAATATATAGCCCTGTTTTTGTTACCCTCTGTGACCTTGAAAAAATGTATCAAGGTCACAAAATCAGGTATAAAAGTAAAAGCTCAATAGAAATTATCATCATGCAGTTTTCAAAACCTTCATCACCAACCTGATTACCAACTGAAAAGTAAGTAAATCAAATTTCATTCCTCACATCATTTGTTTGTGTAATTATTATTTGTCTGTTCATTGCTCAGAAAAGGGGTCTAACTTGAAAATGTGCACATATTTTGTAATGTCAAAATAAGCATTCTTTTTTAACGTTTTGTGTATTTTGATCTTGTTTCTGAATGCTGGAAGTCAACTTTGGTTCACATTTGTTGTCAAGACCTTGTTTAAATATCTGTGGAGAAAACAAAAAACAAAAAAAACAAAAAATGAAAAACTCATTAATTTTGTTTTAAAGGCAAGAAAGAGTCAGTTACCTCATGACAAAATCACAACAACCAATATGCACTCTGCACTTGATCGTGTCCATGTACACCAACAAATTAGATACAAATGTACAACTGGGTAGCAATGCTCTTTCAGCATACAACTTTGCCCAGAAAAGATTACCCGAATTTCAAGGAACATATCAATCAAGTGTTAAGGGGGGAAAATTCAGAAGAAAAAATCAGACCAAAACTTAATAGGAAAATGCACCTTTCATTTTCACCTTCCCAAATTAGTATGACATAACTTAAACCAGTTGCTGCAGTGACTAGCAGTGACTTTTATGGGAATCAAAAGGTCGGGGACTTGTAATCCCCAAATAAATCACACACAACAAACTTTGCTGAGCTACTGTTGCTCTAAAAGGCAATTCACAGCATGAAATGGTGTGCCATTTGTTTAAAAATGCCCTTCTTAATCCGTTGGAAGACATTACCACCTTACCCCACAACAGTCTCAGACAAATGAAATTTATCTTAATCACTCCAGGCTGTTCATTGTTTCATGGGAATTCTTGAAGTTTACTCCTTCATCCTTGCTTCTGACTGACTGTGTTAAACTGTGACTACCATGGTAAATAATGAAGCTTGCTCACTGTTTTCTGTTTTGTTTTTCTTCTTCAAGGTCTGTTTAATGAAGTCCGATGGGAACGATATAATTAGTCAAAAACAGTTTCACGTTTAGAAAACTTATGAACGACTATCCAAGACCTTTTTAATTATTTTGTGCTACAAATTATTTCATCTAGATACATAATGGTTTTCACTGATTAGCTGATCAAATCTTTAGTTTCCTTCTGCTGCAGCACTTTTCTTGACCTACAGGCCAAAATAATCATTATACAATCCACCACAAATTCAAAAATCTAGATTCAGCTGTATCAGAACTGTTGTATAAATGGCGCGAATTTTCAGCTAAGGTGGCTGCTTCAGATGACAAACATAAAAAATAAAAAAACAGTAGCCGTGACCAGCATGGTGCTGGTTTGGGCCAGTTGCACGGTGCTCAGCTGGTAAGCAGATGGACCCAGCTTCAAATCTACTCCAGTTCACCCTTCTCTTCCAAAGGTGTGACTTTGGACCACCATCTTGTGACCCTGCCCTTGCATATTATATGAAACAAGCAGCAAAATGGCTGGCATTGAAGCCAGCATTTAAAATGCAGTTTCGTTCTGGCAGAGACGGGATAACATCAAATAAACATAGATGCATACATAGACTCACTTTGCCCCTGCTTTCTGGGATTGGGGTTCTCAAAGAAAGCACCACAACAGAGATGAGACAACTTGGTGTTAAACGAGTCAACAAACAACAAATCATTCAGAGCAGCATAGCCACTGTCAAGAAAGATGCCACGAAACCAGAAGTTTTTTTTTTTTCCTCTTTTCTTTCTTTTCTTGTACGGTGGTACCTTTTTGAAAGACTACCTTAAAAATCAGAAAAGGTGGTTTCTACCCAAAAAAAAAGAGGAAGGGGTGAGGGTGAGGTGGGATCTGTGGTGCAAGGTAAACTTACATAAGATATATGAAGATAACAGTTTAATACCCACATGGATGCATGCATGTGAAAAATGCTGAACCTGGTCCTGGAGACATTCACCATTTTTTGTTTTCTAACTATACCTTTCTTACTACACTTAGTGAATGTAGTAGACATTAACATCCAGGGCGTCTGATACTCATCCATGAACAGGTTCATGTGATGCACCATAGAAGCAGTTCATTTTGTGTCTTAGTAGAAAAACACCAACTTAAGCAACACCGAGGCATTATCTGTGACATCCGTTTCTGAACAGGTTTCTGTCATGCTCCAGTTCATTCCTGTTAGAATAGCATTCACCATGAACACTGGGGCATTGGATCATCGTTTGTGACCATGTTCATCTCATGAACCATTAGAATACCATCCCTCATAGACACTGGGGCATCAGATCATCATTCATTTTAAGAACAGGTTCATGTTATGCTCCATTTGATGAATGGGTCATCAGCTATCCTGTTAGAACAGCATCCACCAGCATCACCTGGTAACAAGTTCATGTCATGCTCCATATGATGAACAGTTCATCAGGTATCCTTTTACAATAGCATCTAGTACCCACCAGCATCACCTGGTAACAAGTTTATCCCATGCTCCATATGATGAACAATTCATCAGGTATTCTGTTAGAATAGCATCTACCAGCATCACTGGGGCATCTGCTCATCACCTGGTAACAGGTTCATGCCGTGTAACAGGTTCATGTCATGCTCCATATCAACAGTTTATCATGTATCCTGTTAGAACAGCATCGACCAGCATCACTGTGGCATCTGCTCATCACCTGGTAACAGGTTCATGTCATGCTCCATGTGGTGAACAGTTCATCAGGTATCCTATTACAACAGCATCGACCAGCATCACTGGGGCATCTGCTCATCACCTGGCAACAGGTTCATGTCATGCTCCATATCAACAGTTCATCAGGTAATCATCACCTGGTAACAGGTTCATGTCATGCTCCATGTGGTGAACAGTTCATCAGGTATCCTATTACAACAGCATCGACCAGCATCACTGGGGCATCTGCTCATCACCTGGCAACAGGTTCATGTCATGCTCCATATCAACAGTTCATCAGGTAATCATCACCTGGCAACAGGTTCATGTCATGCTCCATGTGGTGAACAGTTCATCAGGTATCCTATTACAACAGCATCGACCAGCATCACTGGGGCATCTGCTCATCACCTGGCAACAGGTTCATGTCATGCTCCATATCAACAGTTCATCAGGTAATCATCACCTGGCAACAGGTTCATGTCATGCTCCATGTGGTGAACAGTTCATCAGGTATCCTATTACAACAGCATCGACCAGCATCACTGGGGCATCTGCTCATCACCTGGCAACAGGTTCATGTCATGCTCCATATCAACAGTTCATCAGGTAATCATCACCTGGCAACAGGTTCATGTCATGCTCCATGTGGTGAACAGTTCATCAGGTATCCTATTACAACAGCATCGACCAGCATCACTGGGGCATCTGCTCATCACCTGGTAACAGGTTCATGTCATGCTCCATATCAACAGTTCATCAGGTAATCATCACCTGGCAACAGGTTCATGTCACGCTCCATGTGGTGAACAGTTCATCAGGTATCCTATTACAACAGCATCGACCAGCATCACTGGGGCATCTGCTCATCACCTGGCAACAGGTTCATGTCATGCTCCATGTGAACAGTCCATCAGATGTCCTGTTAGATTAGCATCCCTCATCAACTGCTCCTTTCGGAACAGTACATTAACTGCCAAAACCACAACAACAAAAACCAACAACGCCAGAACTGGAGAGACAAAAACACACGGCACTGTTTTAAACCAAGGCCTATCTTTCCTATGCAAACAAGACAGGGACACCTATATCTGTTGCGATACAAACCAACAACATTCAACATAAACTTTGGACAGTTCTCGTTAATCAGCAAGCAAGCAAAACAAAAACAAAACAAAAAATATTGTCAGCAATAATCGCTGTGTTCAAGCATCCATCTAGTTTAAGTACAGTTAAGTTGCTAAATATGTGCAGCAGTGTTTCAGGCCCACAACTTTTGTGTAATACAGTAAAGCAATGAGACATAGAAAAGCGAGGACAGTGCAGTGCCTCACCCAACTCCAAAATTCCACTTCATTATTACTATTTTGACTATTATTATTATACAATTTAGTTTACGTAGCTGAACAGAGTAATCCCATTTTCTGTCCAAGCCAACAGACTCGGGGGTTTGGGTTTTTTCTTCTTCTTTTTTCTTTAGTTGTTGTTTAAATTACCTACTTACAATACAGCACTTCTGAAAAACAGAATTGCTGTATAGGTCAGTGGTTGAGAATACCTCCATTTTGTATGATTTGTTTTATTACATTGGTGGTGGTTGTGGCTGGTGATGGGTGGTGGTACTGTTGGTAGTGGTCATGGGGTGTGTGTGTGTGTGTGTGTGTGTGTGTGTGTGTGTGTGTGTGTGTGTGTGTGTGTGTGTGCATGCATGCATGCGTGTGTTCATGCGTGTATGCTTTCTAGAGTGATGAAGCCATTTTTAGAGACACTGCTGCATCAGTTGACAGACACAAAAGCAAAACTAACCACAATCCCTTTGGCGACTTAGATACAAAAAAGAACTACTACTAGTCAGCTATATTAACTACACTGCATCAAAATGTTTCATTAACTTCCACATCCAGTTGCTTCACATCAACATTCATGTACACGCTCCATTAGGCAACATTAAAGGCAGGCCTCTGCTTTCAAAAGTGCACACATTTTGATTAAAAAAAGCAACATTGCCAGTGCAGTATGAATTGCTCTCAGTAACATATGGTAAAAACCACGCTCCAAGCATCAGCCAATGGCATCCTTCTTGCAATACTGCCATAACTGGTTACACCACTGCCATAACTGGTTATGCCATAGGTCTCCCAGAACTGTCACCTTAATAAAAGTGTAGCACTCAGTTTTTTTCTAAAATTTTACAGACAGCACTGAAAGCATAAAACTTACAGGGGTGACTCAGGCAGATACATGTACAAAGATAAGGAGAGGAGTGCCCCTTCAATGATGTAACCAACTATGGCAGAGGTTTGCAGGAAGGGTGCCAGAAAGCTGGAAAGCTTGAAGCATGGGTTAAAAAAAAACAACCACCAAGACCTTCATACACTGACACAAACATGACCATTTGTACTGCAACTCCTGCGCATTCATCACAGGGATCAAGGGTCTGATTTCTCCGCTTCTAACCATCACTGTTTTGGTTACGAAGCAAACACTCTTCATTTGATCACACATGCCTATGTACACACCTCTCTTCAGAGAGGTCAGAAAAAACAAAATGAGACCATAAAAAGACCAACAGCATGACAATCATAAAGAAACCAACAAAAAAAGGGCATTCCATTTATCCATATGTCAACGGAAAAAGATGAGGCAAGAAAAAAGTCCTGGGAAGTATCAAATTAACAAGCCCCAAGCTGAGACAAAGAAGTTAAACCTGCTTCGCACAATAGTGACCAGACTCAAAAGTGAACAGGCAAGAGAACAAAACTGCAGCTCATAGCCACAATTTTAAAATCTTAAATTTATACACGTATAAAAATGAAATTTTATGGATCAGCAAGGCGGGGAAAAAAAGGAGTTCAAAACTAAACAAACAAACAAAAACAAAAAATTGTCACCTTGTGCAACACGATTTGAAATTCACACAACAAAGGCAAAACCTGGCCCAAAGCAAAAGCACAAACAAGACCAAACTGAAAGAAACACAAATAATAAGGGACACAAACTGGGCAAAACCCGAACTACAACACAAACAATAAAAAAGACAAACTGGGCAAAACCCAAACTAAAACACAAACAATAAAAGACACAAACTGGGCAAAACCCAAACTGAAAAGGACATAAACTAAACTCTAAACTGGGCAAAAGCCGCAATAAAACACAAATACAAAGGAGAAACATATGTACCATAAAGGATACAAAGTAGCCAAAACTAACAAAAGGCACAAATTGGCCAAAACTGAAAGAAAGTCAATTAACAAAGGACAGACGGGTCAAAACATCAACAAGATAGTTCTGGTTTTGCCTTCACTGATAAAGCATATTGTTTCAGTACCTAGATACTTCAGGTTTTGCCTTCACTGATAAAGCATATTGTTTAACTACCAAGCCCAAGCCAAACAGCTTATCGTGCTGAGGAAGACAGATTCTGAGTGAGTCAAGATTAAGATGAAGAAAAAAAGACAAATTCACAACAAAAATCTTTGAAAAATGTCCAATTTGTTCAGACACTTACACTGCAGCAACATTCATCAATCCAGCACCCAAATGGCTACACATATACTCTCAGACGCAATGCAAATGCATGCACGCACACACACTCACACACTCACACACACACACACACACACACACACACACACACACACACACAAGCAGATGCAGGGATGTGCTACGCACTGTACCAGTTTTGTCTGTCTACCTATCTACCGCCATCCCCATGAAAAATAGCTGTTGAGCATATTCTATTGTCTGTAAGCATAATGTTCTTGACACTAAGCCATGGAAAGCCTACGGTAACTCTCATTTGTTTCAGACTGTGACTATACCATGGACAAAAAGAATAAAAAAATACTTACATTGTTTGAGCTAACTAAATTGGTAGATGAAGACCACACACACACAAAAAAAGGGTATTTCTTTATCTACTTCTGTTTCTTTTTTCGTCAGCTCTGACTCTGAATCCCTGAAGTCCAGTTTCCAACTACCCTTGACAAAACAAGAAATGGCAAGAGATCGGTAACTTTCACAGAAAAGGAAAACAGAGGCACGTCAAGTGACTGGACCTGTGAAACGATTCAAGCTGTATGTAAATCACCAGTTTCACAGAGTGGGAAACAACACAGATATGTTTTCTTTCGAGAAAGGCATGCAAAGAGGATGTCTGCGGGCCAGGTAGGCTGTTTTGGGGAGTAGTAGAAGTATGCTTTGGGAGTGGGAGTGGTGGTGGTGGAGGGGAGGAGGGGGGGGGGGGATGAAATGCATGTATGTATTGGGAATGAGAAAGGTACATTTGGGGAGCAGGAAAAGCATTTTTAGGGTGGGAAGACTACGCTTCCGTCAGTTTCAAGAGTGGAAAAGGTAGGTTTGGGGAGTTGGAAAGTGCTCTGGGGCTGGGAAAGATGAGTCTGGTAGTAGAAAGTCAGATTTGGGAATGGGAAAGGTGTGTTTTGGGAGTGGGGGGCCTCCGTTACAGGAATGGAAAAGCTGTATCCCAGAAATGGGAAAAGGTATGTTTTGGGAGTGGGGTAGGTCTGTTATGCAAATGGGAAAGGTGTATCCCCAAAATGGGAGAGGTTGCGTTTTGGGAGTGGGGAGTTGGGTGGGTGGAGAGGGGGAAGGGAGGGGGGAAGGGGGGTGGGGAACATGCTGAAGCTTTACCTACATACAACCTGCCACACCTTTTGCATTCCATTCTTCGTCCAGACCTTTTACCTTGACATGTCTACTGCTCTCTCCAGAGGCTGATTCCAAACACCAGACCCCCCCCCCCCCCCCCCCCCCCCCCCACCCCCCAAACCCTCCTGTTTCTCTGCCTTACAAAACAAACTGTTTTCCCCCCTTTCTCCTTACCAGCTCCTTCAGAGACATCAACAACAAAGAACAAAGTAGCACCTTCCTTCCATGGCATGCACAAGTGTGTCGATGCTTGCCGAGAGACCAGCTCTGCGGCAAAATCTTATGCGGCGGCGATGGGCTGAAAATGTGCGCATGACAACCCGGAGCCATTGGTTGCTTGTTCTTTGGAGGCTGCGTCGGGTGCACTTCCCTGCATCAGCTGCCTTTTTCTTCATGATGAGTCCATCTGGGCAACAATTCTTTGGTCACTCTGGAAGCACACCAAAAAACATGCCGGGTTCTATCTCCATCATTTGCATAGCATGTACTCGTCAACTTTGGGAGATAAAGAAAAGGCAACTCTGAAGGAAGAAAAAATGATAATAATAGCAATCAATATATATCTTGCACCTCTCGTGAGGGCAGGGCTTTTATATGTTTATATTCATTGTGGGGAAACAAATACCTGGAGGGCCAATGGACAATGGAGGTGGTAAATCCAAATACCTGGAGGGCCAATGGACAATGGAGGTGGTAAATCCAAATACCTGGAGGGCCAATGGACAATGGAGGTGGTAAATCCAAATACCTGGAGGGCCAATGGACAATGGAGGTGGTAAATCCAAATACCTGGAGGGTCAATGGACAATGGAGGTGGTAAATCCAAATACCTGGAGGGCCAATGGACAATGGAGGTGGTAAATCCAAATACCTGGAGGGCCAATGGACAATGGAGGTGGTAAATCCAAATACCTGGAGGGTCAATGGACAATGGAGGTGGTAAATCCAAATACCTGGAGGGCCAATGGCCAGCGTCAACTCCTCCCCATGGCCATCATCAGCATCATCATCAGAAAGGGTGGTGGTAGTGGTGGGAGGGTGGGGGGTCAGCAGTAAGTTAGAGGGAGGGTAAATCCAAATACCTGGAGGGCCAATGGCCAGCGTCAACTCCTCCCCATGGCCATCATCATCATCATCATCAGAAAGGGTAGTGGTAGGGGTGGGAGGGTGGGGGGTCAGCAGTAAGTTAGAGGGAGGGTAAATCCCAATACCTGGAGGGCCAATGGCCGGCGTCAACTCCTCCCCGTGGTCATCATCATCAGAAAGGGTAGTGGTAGGGGTGGGAGGGTGGGGGGTCAGCAGTAAGTTAGAGGGAGGGTAAATCCCAATACCTGGTGGGCCAATGGCCAGCGTCAACTCCTCCCCATGGCCATCATCATCAGAAAGGGTGGTGGTACTGGTGGGGTGTCAGCAGTAAGTCAGAGGGAGGATAAATCCCAATATCTGGATGGAGGGCCAATGGCCAGCATCAACTCCTCCCCGTGGTCATCATCATCATCATCATCAGAAAGGGTGGTGGTAGTGGTGGGAGGGTGGGGGGTCAGCAGTAAGTTAGAGGGAGGGTAAATCCCAATACCTGGAGGGCCAATGGCCAGTGTCAACTCCTCCCCGTGGTCATCAGAAGGGGGAGGCCGGTAGTTGTAGACATAGGTGTACATAGGGGTGAACGTCAAGTCACCCATGTTGGACCCTGGTTCATCGTCATCGTCGTCGTTCAGGTCAACAGCGCCACCAACGCTCTCCGCGTACGTTGGGGGATCTGGGGAAATCGCACAGACGAACTGGTTAACTTTTTGACAGCCGCAAGGCTGTTAATCCACCTTGATGCAGCATTCTGAGCACTGCTTTTTGTGTGTGTGTTCCTCCTGTCATCCTAAACCCATCAATAATTTCATGATGCTTCAGAACGCAGAAATTTTTTACAGGTTCCAAACACTTTCAGGCTTTTATTCCATAGTCCCCAGAGCTTGTTCTACAGTTCTACCCCCTCTTCAGAGAAGCAAGAATGTGGCCATGACCAACAGAGCAACACTGCAAGAACAGTTGTTGGGGAACATGGAGGACCTGGAAGATCACAACCACAACCTTCATCCTGACCAAAAGACTATTTGTGGCAGAACCTTGCTTGAGTGCAGCAAAAGAAGAATTCAACAAAGAAATCAGCCTGAGCCACTGATTCTGTCTGTATGAAAACCAACTATTATAACAAAGATGAACAGGGGAACAAATAGTCTATAAAACAATTTTTTGGCACAAGTGCACAGTCTAACTTCAGGATTCTGATGTGAAAAAAAAAAAAGCATGGTTGGGTACTATTAAGTGCCCCTTATTCTAAGCCTAAGTCGCAGAGAAGCGTTCTGCATGTGCCTTATACAAGTCAAAGCCAAGTCTATTATTGCAACAACAAGCAAAAAGCATACACATCGGTGGGTAACAATGCAATCCGCCTGCTTCTTTTCCCCCTGTGTGCAGCAGCCCAATCTGCCAACACAGAACACTGAGCTGTACAAAATACAAACTGCATGCAGTGCCCAAACAACAGATGCAGCAAGGCTTACCTTCAAAAGGTGGGGGCGGTGTGATGGTTTCACGGTAGGGCGGAGGCAGAGGCAGGAAGTCCATGTCAGCAAACTGTGCCTGCGTTTCGCGGTAGAAGCGGGACTGGGTGAAGCAGTAGGACTGTGCACGTCGATAGGGGACTGTCCCGATCATGATGGGGAGGTGGACTGTCAGGTTGTAGGCCCCGGGGATGTGCAGCGCCACCTAGACAGCAAGTTTCAAGGTGCATTGCACACAGCAAGTTTCATGGTATGTTGCACAAAGTAACAGTTTCAACAAGGTGCATTGCACACAGTAACAGTTTAAAGGTACATTGCACACAGCAACAGTTTCAGGGTATGTTGCACAAAGTAACAGTTTCAACATGGCGCACTGCACACAGTAACAGTTTAAAGGTACATTGCACACAGTGACATTTTCAAGGTGCCCTGCACAGTTTCATGATGTACTACACATAGTAACAGTTTCATGGTGCATTGCACACAGTAACAGTTTCATGGTGCTTTGCACATACCAACAGTTTCATGGAAGATTGAACACAGTAACAGTTTCATGGTGCACTACGCAAAGGCACAGACTAATCTCCATAGCCCAATCAGCAAACAGGCTTGGCACCAACATCCACGTGATCAGCTGACGGTCGCGATGTAATATTTACATTCCCATTAGGGCCAGAAAGTCCCTTGTCAAGGTTTTGGATCTCAAAAATAGGCAGACACTCACCTTGACGTAGTAGTCGACTTTCATGACACAGCAGTTAATGATGGAAGGGGAGACGGCGGGAATCTTGAGCAGCTGTGAGTCCCAGCTTCCTCGTGTTCCGGGAGCAATGGGCAGACCAGTGAGAACAGTGAATTTTGTGCGACGAACCCTTGACTTGCCGCTGGCAAAAAAGGCTTGGGTCTGGTACAAGGTGGCATATGGGATCACAGTTCGTGACGAGTGATTGTCAAACTCAGCTGAGATGGCTGTTGACTCTCCTGGAAATGAAGAGTTTCAGCTGAGCACCAGTTGAAAAGGTTCACAATGGGGTGGATGGTGGTCAGTTTTTTGAAACCATCCCATTAACAATCTCCAGATTTAAATGAATCCCAGATGAAGGACTACCCACCTACTAATCTAAAACCACTTTTGTCTCACTTTTGGAGTGCTCTCAGTCTTAAATTAGTTAACACAGGGGCTCCACCAATCTATCTACCAGGGTTTTGCTGTTATCAGTCATGTGGAGCTTCCAGCTCTGAACGGCTTCTGGTATGTTGCACAAAGTAACAGTTTCAAAAAGGTGCACTGCACACAGTAACAGTTTAAAGATGCATTGCACACAGCAACAGTTTCATGGTATGCCCTACCAAAAACTCAGAGAGCGAGAAACCCCTGTTCTTGTGGTTCTTTCTTTCTTTGTTTCTTGATTCTCATGACACACAGCATGTTCGGAATATACTGAGCTGTATGCATTGTAGGCTAGCGTAATGCCAGTCTCAACATGATTAATCACCCTCACACAAAACTCCTCGTGCAGCTTACCAGGACAGTAGCCACGGCGATCGGTGCGTGAAGTGATGGAAATGGGACCTGATGTGCACAACCAGCAGCACAGGGTCTTCTCCACACTGCTCTCCACTTGAGTCTGAACATTCACAAAATGACATCTCAACATCACGAGTCATTAAATTATCATTAAATTTATGCACGATCACTGAGAGAAGAAAACTTTAGAATTTCAGACTTCAACATTAAAACAAGTGAAATTATCAGACGCACTCCCACATACATGCATGCATACACACATACAGTGACACACACAAAGAAATAAATCTGTCAGTGCCACCAAAGTCACAACAAACATCCCAATGATTTAAACATCCCTTGGGTTCTTTACAGCACATCTACATGGCATATTGCAAAGTCCTGGACATGTAACTGCCCTCATGAACACTTATTGACAGTATGCATTTAATTAAATATGTACATACCTCCTCCCCACCCCCCCAAAAAAATCTCAAAAACAATTCTGGTTTTCTAAAAAATAAAATAAAAAATCTTTCTTCAAGAAACTTGTATTCATTTGTCAGATCAAAGTATTGTTAATTACTTTCTTTAAATCAGCATTTGAAACTCATCCATTTCCAACATGATACTGATTGATGTGTGTGTGTGTGTGTGTGTGTGTGTGTGTGTGTGTGTGTGTGTGTGTGTGTGTGTGTGTGTGCGCATGCGTGTGTGTGTGTGTGTGTGTGTGCATGCGTATGTGCGTGCGTGCATGCGTGCCTGCCTGCCTGCATGTGTGGTGAGCAGGTAACATATGCTTGACTCACTGCATCTATGGTGTTTGCATACTTTGCAATTGTAAATGTTGTTAATAATTGTAAAGCACTATGAGCTCCTGTGAACAATGGCGCCTTATAGTTATTATTATAATTATTGTTATTGAGGCTTTTGTTTATTATACTTCCTCAACAATGTAAAATTGTTTCAAAGTCTGAGCACCACAAGGGTTATTTTTACCATGGTCTCTTTTCTAGGTAATTTTCATGGGCTAAGTAAGTAAGTAAACATGGTGCTTAACATCCACAGAAACCATAAGGCTCATAAGGGGGGGGGGGGGGGGAGAGTAGTACAGAGGTGGGGGAAGAGAGATATGATATATACCTATTGTTATACTGTCACCACCAGAATGACTCCTGCATTAAGATGGGCAGTCATGAGAGCCATTTTAATGTTTCATTAATTGTGAAATACAAAGTCACATGGCAGTGTCCACAAACCACAACCTTTTCAAAGGGAAAGAAGAGCCAAAGTGGAATCAGTTCATGGGATATGGCTGTCAGACAACTTGTAACAGTTGTAGAGAATCATGGTGCAAATACAAGCATAAATAAACTTTGCTCCCAACATTCTGAAAATTGTATACAACATACATGGAAAAAAGCCTTCTGAGTTTATCAACTTATTCAGTTCTGATGCCTGCAGTTCCATTTAGACTGTACCTGGTACTCTGGTCTGTTGATGTCAATTGGACTGATGACAGTAAAGGCTTTTTTGGTTTTGTGGTTGAAGGACCATGGCTTGTCCATTTCTGCTTTCAGCCAGTAACGTATACTGCCATGCTTGCCTTCAAATGATGTTGAGATGCCACTGTTGAATGCAAACAAGAGTTCATCTTCAGCACTCCATTCACATCACAATCACATAAAATCAGCTTCATTGAAATTATTACTGCTTACATCCTTCATGCTAGAAAATACTTGCCTGCATATTATAAATTTCATTATTAATTTATTACACACTAGTTTTTCTATTTTCCTGGAGACAAATTCTTTGCACATTTGTAAACAGACTAAACTGATGAACATCAAAAAGTACCAAATGTTTTCACACTCAAACAAAGTGTTATTCAACAGATCTCCAGCTTTATCCACCTTGACCTTTATAAATGATATTGGACTTGGAGTTGATAGCACTTATAGCTATACAAATGAAGATGACACATCCTCAGTCACAACTAGGTACTGCCTTCATGATCAAGATACACAGATACAAAACAGTGTTGTGGTTGTGTAGTGTTTTTGTGTGTGTGTGTGTGTGTGTGTGTTTTTTTACAAATATCATGCTAAACAATAATTGAATAAAACATGCACAGCTGAGTTTACATGTTCATTCCAGGATTTCTGCTGGGTAAATCTATACCTTTTGGAATAGTTCAAAGACAGACAGACTGCAAATACCCTGACTAAAATCAGACCTACTCACTTAAGCTAACATAGTAACAAAAAGCATGTGCATGCTTTAAGTCATTCACATTTGGAAAAAAATACAAAATACTAAGTTCAGTATTATGTATACTAACAGTAACACAGTAACACTAACAGCAGCAACAACAACAACAAAAATAAATTTAAAAAATGCGGATTTTAAACTCTTTTTACATTATGTACATATTATTATATATATGCAATTACAAGTGTTATTCATTACTGAAGTCCAGACTGACTCATGAAACATCAACCAACATATACAAATAAGGATCAATAAATAACAGATCAAGGGTATAAAACTTTAAAATTATGAAGTAGTAACTTAAATAAGTAAAAGAAAACCCCACCATTTTTTTTTTTTAACTTGAAGAATTTGAAACTGAGGTTAAACACAAAAAATCAGTCACATACTGGTCATTGAACAAAAAAACTAAACAACAAAACAGATTTCAATCATTTTCATTAAAAAAAATATATACAAAAACTTACCCCATTGGAAGCTCAAAAGAAAAGTTGAACTCATGACGACCTTCTGTCAGGGTATCTCTTCCATCAGATATTTCTAAGAAATAAGGAAATATCATATATTAATCAATAAATCATACAGCACATTAATTTTCTGCATGAGTTGAGTCTTTTTCCTGGTCAAATCAACAGGGTTCATACAGTCATACTGTAGCAGTCACACTAACTTATCACAAACTAATCAAAGCTCCCAATCAGTTCCGAGTCACGCCGTTAGATTTGTTTTACACACGTCAGTACCTGTCTCATCTTCGACCCACCCAGTCCAAATGCGGCAGAGCCTTCCAATGTTGGAAGCTTGTTGTGATGTAGAAGAAGAATGGACACAGGAAAGACAGTGATGTTTTTGTCTGCTACTTGGTAGGCACCTACCTCCACCAAATAAAACCTGGCGCTTGAAGAAGTATTCCACCTCCGCGTTGAAGTGCTCTGTGTAGGAACCAAGCCTGCTGCCGGTGCTTCGTGATTCGGTCCAGTGAACTTTGGCCACTCCACGCATGAAAATCCTCAGTGATCGCATTTTCATATCGCCTTTCAGCTCTACAATCACCTGCCCAAGCACCCTCTCCCCGGGGTGGAAGACGGACTTGTTGTCCGCTAAAATAATCTCGAAACATTTTAGTTTGCCCATTTTTCTCTTACTTGGAGCCGTTCGGTGTGCGATAAAAATCACTCAGAACGCCGAGAAGGCGCTCTTTGCGTGAGAAATCGCATTGTTTGGTCCTGGAGGTCCGAAAATTCTTCGGATACTTTTCTGTGCACAAACTCGGCTCAAGCTTCCATGCCGATTAACATTTTGTGCCGGATAGGAATTTTCCTAAATGATACTGTTGCCATGGTGAAAACCCCGTCAGCTTGCTGAGTGGACTCGTCTGTCCCAGCGCGTGTCGCCTAATCTTTGCGACGGAGAGAAGATGAAGAGTGAAAGGAGAGGCAGCGTGTGCTGGGGTACCAGAGTGCACGGGGAGAATCGAGGGGGGTGAAGATGATGCGTGAGCCTGCATAGAGGCCAGAGACCGAAAAGACTAGAAGCGAACTTTCCGCCTTCCCCGGCCAGGTCAACTTCTCATGCGGTTGGAGCAGGTTTAAAAAGAACTGACATGATCCGCAGTAATTTGAACTTTTACGACTGAACGTGCAGTTTATCTTATATCGATTTATTAGGTGACCTTTTCGGACACCATTACTATCTCGGATGGCCCGACTTCAAGGAACGGAACAGTTCAGCTGGGTTGATCTTTCGGAACTGACAAGCACGTAGTGAGCATTAATACCTTTGCTATTATCACTTCACTGGCTCCCCATCAAACAGGGCATCGAATACAAGTTAGCCACAGCGCTACGCCTCATTGCCTTCGCACAGTTCCACTGGTTCGATCTTCTCAGTGACAAACTGCTTTGCCGTTTCACGCTAGCTCATCAGTTTGCCAGAAAAGCGCCGGTGCCGTACGGAGAGTCTTTCCAATATCAGGTGCATTGTGTGTGTGTGTGCACGGCTAGTCTGAATACCGTCGCATACAGGGCTGTATCAGTGTGAGTCAGTAATGATACCCCTCAGTAAATGTCATTTTTTAAAGTTGGTCGCCGAACAGAACAGAACCAACCACTCATTGTAGCGGCCGACCAGCCTAGCTTGCTCAGCCTTGCGGCCACCCTTGAGTCTGACTGATCTGCTTCAGCCAGTGAGTGCCTGCGTACATACACACCTCCTTAGAATTCCGGTGGCCACTCAAAACTCATGTTTGTAAGAGCTTTTTGGTTGTTGTTTTTTGCTTTGTTTTGTTGTTGTTTTAATTTTATTTTCTGCGCAGCAGCCCTAGCCGTGACGCACTGAACAGTGACACAATCTTTTATATGATGAAGTGGTCTCTCTACGGAAGAAGAAGAAGAGATCGCGATGAATCAGTACATGAAAACACGACCCTGATGTAACCAGTCTGTGTGTAGAACATCAGTCCATTTACGCTTCTATAATTTCAGTCATTCAACCGTCTCACTTTAATCAGTGCCGCTCCTTCTCAGAACATGTTTTACCGTGATTCAACTGACCCAGGCCGGCCTAAGTTATCCAACTACAATGAGGTGAAAGAGACTCGGAAACTAAGTTACAATCGAAGGTTTTGTTGCACCGACTGACTCAGTGATGCCGCTCCGCCGCCGTTGATTTAATCAATCGCGGCCGAGCGGGCTGTTGCGTCAGTAATAGAATGTATGGGAATCGAATGAATGAATGAATGAATGAAAATTTATATATAGCGCATAAAAAACTTCCACACAAAACCTTGCGTGTTCACAGCGCCAGATACACACAGTGCATACATGTAAGCTCTCGCAAGCTAAAACTACCAAAGGACATGCACTCATACCCACCCACCCCTTTCCAAAAGTGGAACTATGCATAACAGTTAAATGTAAAAATATATACAGAGTTACAAATAATGATAACAGAAAAAAAAAAAAATCACACACACACACACACACACACACACACACACACACACACACACACACACACACACACACACAGAGTAATTATGGCAACATCAACTTCACTTAACACACACACCAGCGCCGGCGCACGTACACAATCGCATTGACTATTATCCCTGGGTAAAGAAATGGGTTTTCAGCGAAGGTCTGAAAGTGACTGAATGGAGTCCTTCTCCTTGATGCTCTCGGGGAGGACATTCCAGAGGGAGGGAGCGACATATTTGAAGGCTCGCTGGCCGTACCGCTTTGTCTTGGAATCCCTGGGCCCGGGAACATCAAGGAGAGATCTAGATGCTGATCTGAGAAGGCGAGAAGGGTTGTGTTTTTGGAGAAGATCAGAGAGGTAGAGGGGGGTGTTATCATGAACTGACCGGTAAGTGGCAGAATGCAGGCCGGAAAACACTGTGAAGTCAGTGTCACAGCTGGCCCGAATAGTATACCCTATCAGCGGCCTTCTCAGTTGAATCGAGTTTGTCCTGGCCTCGTGCGACGCGTGCACTGTTGTGAATCGAAGCTCGAGGTGGCCGTGCTGCGTCAGTGCAACACCTGAGAGCAATCTGGTTCCCGGTAGCTCATAGGATAATATACTTACCTCATAGGCTTCTGTCTACCTATCAGAAGTTTACGACAGGCCTTCCAGGATACATTTGAGACCTGTGGCACTTGTTGTTTGCCGTCATCTGTCACCAGCTAACAAATCCAAGTGCCATGTGCCGCCAGCTGACAAATATAAAAGCAATAGACTGAATTTCAAAGTCGTTTTAGTTTCAGCTTTTGATTTTTGTATTTTCCTCTCGTTGACTGACTGTGACTATAATTTATAAAACATGTTTTGAGAAGGCAGGCTTGTTACGTTAAAACAGTATAACCTGACTCGGATAAAAGAAGCTATATAAGAGTTGTTCTCTGTTTTTGACTCGGATAAAAGAAACTATATAAGAGTTGTTCTCTGTTTCACCACGGAAAACGGGCTGAGTCTGATACGTAACAGCGCAG